>CANUEX010060699.1:0-14619 GCA_948099535.1 Jatropha multifida | reverse complement strand
TGCCTGAATGTGTGGGTTTGCATTATTTATTATTATTCACTGAGTTTAGTGAAACTCACCCCTTTCCATAAATATTTTTCAGGAAATAGAAGTACTGTTGGTCCTTAAGACTCTGCTTCCTTCTTCGCAGAGAATTAATCATGTTAGTATAAACTCTCTGTTAGTATTTGGAATACTCCGCACATTTTATTTTACTCCGCAGTTAGGATGCTTAAATAAATATTGGCTTGTAATAGAATTATTATGTGATTATAAATAAATCGTGGAGTGTCTAATGACTATTTGGAGACTGTATGATAGGAACAGTTTGAACATATTATGACAAATAAATATTTGTATGAGAAAATATTTTTACTATATGAATATGGGCCCGAGCTGCGAATAGTATGTATTACTAATGCTGGGTCAGAATTATTAACTCTGATTGTCTTATGAAAAATGTCATAATATGGGCTTACTATTCCGAAAGTTAAATAATAATAGGGATGGATTTTGATAGTTTAGGCTTACTACGGGCCTCGGGTGCCTTAAGCTTACCTAGGTCCTAGTGCCGGTCCGGCCCACGGTTTTGGGTCGTGACATATATACTCTAAGTTTGATGAAGTCTGGGTATTGGCAGATTCAAATTGTTGAGCAAGACCGTTATAAAACAATATTTACAATACCATTTGGACATTTTGAATGGAATGTAATGTCTTCTGGTCTAAAGAATGATCCCTTTGAATTTTAAAAAATAATGAACAATATTTTCAATGCCTACACTTCAGTCTCCATTGTCTAAATTGATGGTGTCTTAATATTTTCCAGAATAATAAACCAACACTTTATGCATCTTAGAGTGTTTATGAAAGCTGTTAAAGAAAGTGATTTGGTGGTTTCTACAAAGAAAGTCAAACTATTCCAAATGAAGATAAGATTCTTAGGACATAATATAGAAAATGGGACAGTTATTCCTATAGACAGAGCAATTGAGTTTGCAAACAAATTTCCTTCAGTTTTCTTTTACTCAAAACTCTATTGTAAAATCTTGGATTCTCTTAAAATAATATATAAAGCCCGAGAAGATTGTGATAATCGACTGTTGTAGTGTGAGTGCTTGATATCTGAGATATACGAGGCCTGCAATAATCTGAATATAACTGTAAGTTCTTTATTATGTTATGTCGCATATTGAATCTATTATTAGAAATCTTACTTTTCTTGATCTAACAAATCCTAAACAAATAAGAAGATTTAAACAAGAATTAATTGAAGTAGGATCTCAGATTTTTCAAACACATGTAGAAAATTGTAATCCACATTGTGATTATAGGGAATTAGATCGTTTATTATCATTGTTTAGAGGAATTATTAGATTTCTTAATTGCTTGTTAGAACATTAGATCCTTTTCCTCGGCGTTCCACCTTCTTAATAACATAATCAGATTTAAACAAAAAATTATTATTAGATTTATAAATCATAGAGGATGAGATTTTAAGGAGTTTCCAATTATCTAAACCAGTCTCTATATTAGGAATTAATAAGACTTCTTTTTTTTTTGACTTCTTAGAATTAGATCTTGAACTAGATCCTTTAATGACACCAGACAAGTTTCCAAATAGTTTTACCATTTTTGTGGATCATTGTCAACGATTTACTCCTAAAATGCCTTAACTCAATGGTAATAACGAATACGTGACTTGAGGTTTCACCATAGATAGGAACAAACTAGTTGTCAACCGGGATCTGATACCAAGTGAGGGACGCCTAGGACAAGGATCTAGAAACCAAAGCCCGCGTGGTCTAGGCAGGCCGAGAAACTAGAGCCCACCAATAAGTCATTTTTTGGATCGACCTCAACCATTTCAGGAATAAATTTATCACCTATCAGATCCCCATCCGACTTTACAATCTACCGTTGTTTAGGATCAAGAATAGTTATGGTATCCGTTGGAGCCTCTAAAAGAATACCAATATCCATATCTTGTAGATTACCTTCTTGAGATGATTCAAAATTCAAAACAGATTTACCTTTATCTACATTCAAACTGTTTTGTTTGTCATAGCTAACTCCTGCCTTCTCCGTCCTATCTTCTTGGGAAGAGTCTTGCGGACCATACAACTCTTTTTCACATAAGCTACCTCCATGAGTAACTTGTGGATGTAATTGCAAAGCATCTCGCTCTAATCTCTGATACTTCAAACCTGTGTGCACTGCTTTACGTCGATCTACCTTTAGCCATGGCCCATATGGAAACCTTTCATGTGGGATTTTTGGCAAATCATGTAATAATTTGCATGAGCGATCTGAATGACCAATAATTTCACAAAAGTAACAGAAATTATTAAGCCATTCGTATTCAAATTTATGACACACATCCAGACACTTGGGCCTATGAATTATCAAACTATGCTTAATTGGCTTTCTAACATCTAGTTTAACCCTCATTCTCATGGAGTCATGCCAAACATGTGAAAAATTACGTGAGTTAGCTGTAACATATTCCCCCAAGTAATTGCCAGCATCCATACAAACCTTCTCGGACATAAATCCTCCTGGAACATCATGAATCTATACCCATAGCTCAATCTTCATTAGCTCCACTTGCCTTGGATTTTCATGAGGTTGAAGAACATGTAAGAGTAATGAAAATTGTTGATAATTCCATGAGCCCCCTTATACCACTTTCTCCACATCAAGAGCACGAAAAAACTGGAATAGGAAACAATTATTACCAAGATCTTTTACCAAAACACCTTTCACCGACTGCCATACATTGGTTATCAAGAATTTGAAAGCAATAAAATTAGTTACATGCTCAGTTAGAAGTCCACCTATCACACAATATTGCTATCCAACCTCTTGTTTAGCATGACGTTTCATCTCCGTTTCTCCATATGATAGAACTCCATTAGTATTACCGATATTCAGCCTGCTATAAACCTCTCCAACCAACCTATCCTCCTCATTGCCTTCATTCATTGAATTTATAATAATAATGTTCATAAGAGAAAAAAGAAAAAGAAAAGAGGAATAGAAGAGAGATGATTAGAGAGAAGAGGAAAGATGGACAAAATCAGGACGAAACTTGTTATCAAATGAGACAAGAGAAAGAAAAAACCCTCAACCATCGTGAGAGGAGAAAAAGATATTATTTGATTGAATTTAATAAAGTATTTGAAGATGAAATTTAAGTAATATTTTGAAAATAAATAAGGTAAAGAAATTTATGAAATTTTGTTGCAAAACCTCACTATATTTATTTGGTAAAATAAATAAGTATATGAAAATGTATACAATTGATTTTAGAAAATGATATAATAACTTATTTTAAATAGAATAAAAAAGAATAATTACTGAATTGATTTGAAAAGCGAAATCTGGTTTATAAAAGAAAAATCAAGTCTAACTAATGGTTTTAATAAATGGATTTAAGTAATAGTGATTTCTTTTAGTTATTAAAGTAAATAAGTGAACTAAAATATGTGCTTAAAGAAATGTGAATTTCAAGGTGATAAGTAAACTGTCAAAGATATAATTAATTAGTTTGTTTTAAAATATAGATTTATAAAACTTAAAATATTGAACGTGAAAGTAAAATTATAAATAAGATTTATTAAGAGTTTCAATATTAATAGGGAGATAGGAATAAAGGATCGAAATGATAAAGGTAAGTTTGATTATAGGTTGAGGATTGCCAAGAAATTGTTTTGGAAACTCTAAATGATTTAGTGGAAACAAATTATTGCTTTCAAGGTGAATTATGTTGTTTAACCCCTTCTTTGTGTGTGTGTTTATATTGTTGATCGATCCATGACTATTAGAATGCTTGAAAGAATTTATTCAATTACTTATTATCATTGATTTTGGAATTTATTGAAATTGCGATATGAAATTGTGAAAATTAAAATTTTATTTATTATTGTGTAATTTTGATTGTTTTATGCTTTTGTTTGGAATAAGTGATAAAACCCAACCCTGATGATGATTATATCATGAGACTATGTGTACATAGGTGAAAGTGAACACAATCAAATAGAGAAGTTACTACCCTGGAGATTTTGAAGTGTGAGATAGTGCTAAAATGTACATACCAATATCTTTTCTTCAGTATTGTCAAACTGAAATAATGTTTTTGTAAAAATTGTGATTTTGTGAGATGTTGATATTAGCCGAATTATTTGAATATTTGAGAAACCTGTATGGAAAGCGATAATACTGAAATGTACATAGTGATATGTTTTCTTCAATACTATCTAATTGATTATTTGCTATATGATTGATATGATATTGATAATAAGAAATTAAATTATTACAAATTTTGTTTATATGAAATAAGTCTGTAATGAGCTATAATGATGTATTATATTATATTAGTAAATTGATAAGCCATGAAATGTTTAAAATGTTATTATTATTTAAAGGGCACTATATCCTCACTAAATTGATGTCTCATCAAAGAATTTGTGTTTTAGGTAGTAGTGATCCAGTTCAACAGTTTCTTGGTTTCTTTATTTCAACAAGAAGCAAGAGAGCAATGTAAATATGTGTTGAAATTTATGAGTAATTTAGGTATTGAATGGATAACTCTAATTGGTTCATAGATGTATGTAAAGGATATTAATTGAGTATGAATATAATTTTCATTATCAAAAGAATTGTATGAGAGTAAGTTTGATTAATTAAGATTGTATCTAAAAGAAATGTCCTGGAAAATTAGTTGAAGAACAGTGAAAAGTTTTAGCCCACCTAGGTATGAAGTATTAAGTATTAAGCAAATTACTTATTTATAATAAGATTAAATCAGATGTGGATTTTAAGCGGTTCTTGATGATCTTAAGCCTACCTAGGCCTTAGAACCGTCCCCCCATCAAATTTGGGGTGTGACACTTTATTTATCGCTTTATTTTACTGTTTTCCTATAAATATCATCCTTCATATCAAATTCCTTTGCATTTGGATTAGACACTAATTAAAGCCAATTAATCGAATATTTAAATTGAAAATCTAGTCCCAAAATCTTCCTTGATTTTGTTGATTAGTGCACTTTTCTTAATTAGACTCAAATAAATTTTTTTTCTTAAGTTTATCTTAAAATGAAATTTAAGTGGCGACTCTAGAAAATTCATTCGTGAACCTTATCCAAATGAGCATTCCGGTTTCATTTTTAGAGGATTAGACTTAGTGTTCAGGTCAGGGTCTCACGATTATAAGTAATTTCAACTTACATGACGTCTTTATTAGTAAACAATAGGAATTTAAAAAAAAAACTAGTAAAATATGAAGATCGTTGCAAACTACATAACATATCTAATAATATGTATTAATAATTGGTTTTTGGTTCATTATGGTCGATACGATCACAACTTAGTTCTGCATAAGAATCATAAGTGAAACTGAAATAGTAAATTGAATTTATTTCTTACATTTTTAGTTTTGGATTGATTTAATATAATGTTCAATATGGTTTGAGTTCTTGAGAACCGTCCATAACCCTAATTACAATGAAAATTCTTATTAAAAAAACTATATGTACTCAATTTTTTATAAATGACCTACCAAATGCCCCTTTCACCAGTCCAATCACAACTTACAATTCGTCTTGATTTATAACAACTTTAAAAACTACATACCATAAAAAGTAAAAGTAAAATGAAAGAATAAAACGATGAGGTGAAGATAAGTCATGGGATTGGGATATCTCTTATTTGGACCATTCTCTTGACTTTCAGTTGAAATATGGTGATTTTTGAAGGACTTTGAATTTCAAAAGAAAATGAAACTCAAGAATATGTATGATAGGGCATGCGAGTTTGGTCTTGTAATTTTCAAGGAAAGAACATAAAGGGCCCACAATAGTTGGACTTTTCTAAATTTGCTAATCCTTTGCATTAGTTTCATGTCTCCCCCTATTTTTTGACACATCATCAAGGCAATATGTGTCCAGACTTAATTAGAGTATCATTAATTAGAGTTATAAAGGCCAATGTCGAAAAGTCTTGTCCAACTAAGCTCTAAACAACACTCTTGGAGGAAGATGATTTTCACACCATTTCATAGTTTTTTCAAGAGTCATTTGAGAGAATTGAATCAAATGGGTTTGGTTCATTTTATTTAATAAAATTAATTTCTTTTTATCGAACCCATTTTAATCCTCATGAAAGTGGATTCCTTACTTTGATAAGAATTTTATATTTTTGGAGTCACCACCCTAAACTAGGAAAAATTCTCTAATTAATTAATTCTTTAGAATCAATTAATCCTATTTTAACCAGAGTGAGTTTGGGAGTTGGGTATGAAAATGGGAAGGTGTTAGGCACATATTTCACTCGGTTTAAACTGGTTTCTTAGTTATTCAAATATTCATTTATTAATTGATAATGATATTAATTTAAATTGAGATGTAAAACATTTCAATGCAATTTTTGAAAACATGTCAAATATACAAATTATCACAATTAAAACATACATCAAACATAAACAAACACCCATAAAGAAAGAGGGAGGAGAAAGAAATTACAATCCATCTCCAAAAATACGTTCTACCTCTTTATTGCTTACATATTCCTATTCCCATTAATTAATATAAAACATAAAATAAAATTAAAATTACTACAAACCACTCAATATAAAAACTAATTATGAACCAACAAAAAATATATTTAAACTATTAAAAACCAATTTAAATGAGAATCCTTAAGGATTCTCTACAAATTACACAAATATTACATTCCCCAAATTAAATAATAAATAACATAAATATAACATTCACTCAAACATTAAATTAATAGAGGTAATCACCACACAAACATTCACACAATATATTATGAATGCAAACAATAGGGTAACACAAAATCAAAATGAAAATATTAAACAATAATAAATAATCAACATTAAAATAAATTACACAAAAATATAAAATAAATAAAAAGATAGAAAATAAAAAATGGCAGAATATATAAATGAAATAAATAAATGTTATAGAATTATACTAATATATGAGATAGAACAAAATTAAAAGTGCATGAATTAAATGTTAGTAGAATCAAAATACTAATGAATACAACAATTCAATAAAGTTTTAAGCTCATGATCACAATATTCATCATGTGAGATGAACAAAATTCACAAATCATTGTAAGAAACAATATTAAGATCATTAATGAGCTCATTTGGATAAAAAAATGAGTTCTATATTATAGTTCAACTCACTTAAATCTCGGAATCTAGGCATGATTTGACTTTTTTAAGTTATTTGGCTTCTGAAACAATGATCTCATACCACTAAAAGTGACTCACATCCCATCCCAAAGTAATTAGAGTTGGTGAACATCAGAAAACTAGATGGGAAGAACATAAATCTGCCTCTTTTCTGGGTGCCATAACCAAGATGGCGCTAGCCTTTGCATAATGGTGGGTGCCTTCATCGCAAAGGTGGTTCCATTTCAATTATGGCTAGTGCCAGGTTTGAAAGGCAGGCACCTTTGCAATTAGAAAAGCTGCAGATTTTCTATAAAATTGAGTTTTTGCGTGTTCCTTTTGTAAACAACTCAATTTTTAGTATTTTAATATTAAAATGAACTGGGAATAACAACAAGATGAAGTAGGGACTCTCATTTTACCTTATTTTGAAGAAAAAAGTTTGATTTGCTTGAAGTTGTTGAAGAACACCTCAAGAATTTTGATACTTGGAGAATGCTCTGAGAATGTGGTTGATTTGTGCATCTGAAAGTGTTTAATAGACTTAAAAACACACTGACTATGTGCTGAAAACACTTTCTCACAGAATAAATTGCTTAGATTTCCTAAGATTGTTAAAGGAGTGATTTTTGTTTTAATCTTGTTTTGATTTCTTAAATTTTTCTCTCTTATTATTCTTTGTGATCTCTAGTTTTTATTTTACCCTTAATTTGCCAACCCTTTAACCCTAAATGTTAAGATTCTAGTTATGGGCCAATGAGGGGGCTGGCACTATTTAGTGCCTAAGTGACAGGTGGGCCCCATACGTGGGCCCTATAAACTACTCAGGTTTTGATTTTCATGAAATAAGTCTGAATGGGGCGTACATGGACATAGAGTGTAAGAATTTATCTCAGGTGAACCCATAATGCGTTTCAACTATTTTGGTATAAACCCTGAAATATGAAAGCGACTCGATGAATCCGGTTTCTTAAACTATGATTATTAGTTCTAGAACCAATTCCATCGAATGTTCCGAACATGTTCTACCATGAGAAATGTCATCACTATTGATGGGCCCTTTAAAGGTGACTGGTGGGCCCCAAAAGAGCAACTATTGGCCACCAGCGAACTAATCTAATTTTTATCAAATTGGTCCAGGTGATGCATAGAGTGCTGTCAAGCATTGAGATGCATCTCGGACAGACCCAGGTGCATTTATGGGCCATGTTTTATTATGAATGTGAATAAGGCACTATGGGTTGCATTTTCCATATTCGGATCATCCATCCAAAATTGGGTTCATCAGGTGTTTGAACCTCTTTTTAGCAATAAAGGTTTTCATTATCAAGTCCTTTTTGGGGCAATAATTGAGTGTCTATAGTTTGCCCCCACTTTGATAATATTTTGCTTTTCGAGCAAGATTTTATCAAAGTGTAAAGTAGACACGTGAGTAATAAGGTGCTTAGCTGGTTTGCATCCTTTGGACAGCTTGAGCGATTTGTGGGGTTCTGGCAGTTTGGAATTGCTCTACCTTGGGACTTTGTCCTTCTGGTCAGCGCACTACAAATGGGCGACATGGATGCATCACGATTGGATGACTTAGGTATGCCATGACTGGATGGTTTGGATGTACCAACTTGTAGCATAAAATAATGTGATCTGTGCCAAATGGTGTCTTAAATAACATGTTGTGCTTCAAATGATGGCGTAAATAGAGTGCTATGTTCCAAACTATAGTGTAAATAAAGTAAAATGCACCAAACGGCGGCGTGGATGGAGTGCTATGTGCCAAATAGTAGTGTAAATAAAGTGTGATCCTCAGCTCAGTCCTTTTGGTTCTTGATAATGGTCGCCGCATGAGCGCTAGTAGACATGGGAGGGAGCAGGCAAAGCAGTTGGGTGGATGGTGTTGTCGGGAATCGCTCTAGTTACTTTTTGGATTAAGGATTAGCTGCGAGAGCTAGGATTTACCTTTTAGGTTGGGATGGCGACAAGATATACATTTTTCCCTTTCCTTAGAGGGGATCTTGATTCCAGAAGTATGACTTTCCAACCATGAAAAAACATTTAGTGCTTTTAACCTTCCACTTGGGGACCACTAATGAACTCCCTAGGCCCTTATTGTACAAGTGAGTTGGAAACCACTTGGGGAGGTTGCCTTCCCAGACGATGTGCCACTTTCAATGACTTAACTGGAAATCTCCACTTTGGGAGGTATGCCACTTGGGATGGCTTGGGTGTGCCATGACTGAATGACTTTGATTTGTGAATGCTCTGCTTTGGGAGATGCACCACTTGGGATCACTTAGGTGCGCCTATTGACCATGATTTTAGCACCAAGCTCTAGGAAATTCCGCTATGGTATCGATGGCGCAAGAATCAGCTCAATGGATGTCGTTTGGGCCTTAAATGACTCTCGGAAGCCCGAAAACCCAAAAATCAAGGGGTAGGGGCATTTTGTTAATCAACCAAGATTGGCATCAACCACCTTGCCATAGAGCCGATCAGGCTGCCGCTAGGACACCCTGCCGGTGTCAATCAAGACATCTCTAAGGCCAAAAAGGATGTGGCCAATGCCATATCTGTTTGGCTCAACAACTCCCTTTGCATATAAAATGCACACCCCCCCATTCAAAATACCTCTTATTGTGAGTGCTTCTCAAGCATCAACGACTCTCATTCTCACTTTTAGGACTCTATGACCAAAAGGTCCAACTTTGCTCTTCTTTTTTAGTTGAGTTTAAAGACTGACTTGGCACTTAAAAGTCGATCCTTCTGACTTTTAATCAACCAGACGACACTGGAACGTGAAATAGAGCCAAAAATTTGATAAATTGATAACCTAATCAATTAATCAAACAACCAGTCGTGATAGGACTAATTAATAGAACAACATAAAGGAATCGTAGTAGGGTTCCTCCCAGTTAGTTACTTTTTCGTGACAAACCGACCAATGGGCCTATCTAGTTAGACTCCATCCTTCAGATCTTTCCCATGATGTGCAGGAGGGGGCTCACAAGATGGCGACTCCACTGGGGATTTTTAAACATTTTTTCAAAATAAAAAATATAGTAAGAGGATTACAAGTAGGCTTCAAATGACCTGTTTAGGTCTAATTGGAAGTCACTTTGCATACATTCAAATGCATCATTTTGGATCCTTTACCGTCATTAGAATTAAACAAATTGAGTTACTATTATCACTTTGGGGCAATCTTCCTTAGATTTGTCCCAAGTTGCTATTATCCCTAGGATTATATGCACCTATATCATAAAACCATTTTGGCATAACATTCATTACATGTTATGGACCAAGAGTCAAACACTAACCAATGGTAACCCAAATACCATCCAGTGGGAACCCAAAGACTAGCAGTTGTAACCTAAACACCATCCAGTGGTAAACCAAACACCAATCAATGGTAACATAAATACCAATCCAGTGGTAACCCAAACACCAACCAGTGGTAACCTAAACACTAATCCAGTGGTAACTTAAACACCAAACCATTGATAACCCAAACACCAACAAGTGGTAACTTGAACACCAACCAGTGGTAACCCAAACACCAACCTAAACACCAGTCCTTACCCGAGGAGACATACCTTACTAGAGTCCTTTATAAAAGAAGCCTCAAAACTTGACCTAGGCACCCTTTATCACCACATGACCTCAAACTCTGACTTGAGCTACCCAAAGCCTTAAAACTTGACCTAAGCACCCTCTGATTATCAAACAAAGCCTCAAATCTAACCTGAGTACTTTCATTTTTTAAACTGGGGCAATGCCTGAGTCATGCCATCAAATCTTGGCTTGTGCATTGCTTCCTCCTATCCAAAACCCTCAAACCCGACCTGAGCACCTCAAATCACCAAAGCCTTAAAATAGACCTAAGCCCTTCCCTTCTTCAAACTAGGGGCAATGCTCAAGACATGCCATCATTTCTTGGCTCATGCATTGCTTCTTTCTATATGCCTAAAAACCCGACCTGAGCTCCTTTAATTACTAGAAAACCTTAGATTAGACCTAAGCGCCCTTATTTCCCAAACTAGAGGCAATGCGCAAGTCATGTCCTCAAATCTTGGCTCATGCATTGCATCTTCCTAATCAAGAGCCTCAAGCTCGACCTAAGCACCCCAGATTGTCTAAAAGCCTCAAACCTGACCAGAGCACCTCAAATCACCAAAGCCTTAGAACAAACCGAAGCACTTCCCTTCTTCAAACTAGGGGCATTGCCTGAGTCATGCCATCAAATCTTAGCTCGTGCATTATTTTCTCCTATCCAAAAGCCTCAAAACCTGACTTGAGCACCTCAAATACCAAAAAGCCTCAAAGCCTGACCTAAGCACCCTCTGATTATCAAAACAAAGCCTTAGAATTGAACCTGAATGCCCTCGTCCACACCCAACCTCAAACACTAACTTGAGTCACCAGACCTCAACAGGTATATGTTTCTAGCAACCTCACTGATATATGTGTATTGATACCACTCTTTTGTTTGCTTCTACTAGAGAACAACAACGGTAATAGCTTTACCTACTGATTTCAGAGCATTGATGGAAGAAATGCTCTTAGAATAGAAAACCCGCTTTTGGACAATGTTGACTGAACAAAACAACTCCCTTTAGAATACCATCACTACTTAGAGAGAGTCTATCCTGGAGGAAGTGAGAACCTTGATAATCATCAGTTAGAATGGCAATACTCCTCCAAACTAGGTTAGGGGATCTAATGAATAGCACACCATCCCACCCTATGGTGATCAGACTGCCTGAGGGTCGGTCCTTGAGATAGAGACCACTTCTAATGCCACTACTACCCCAATCCAGGTAAGGGATGATTTTTCCTGTCCGAAGATTAAAAAGACGATGGAGAAAATGGACTCCTTTGAGAAATTCCTTAAGAGCATCAAGAAGAATGAAGATCTTATTAATGTATACTCTCTCCCACTATGTCTAGAGGCCAAGCTACCTGTCAAGTACAAAATGCTTACCTTGGACAAGTTTGATGGCACCACATGTCCCAAGACTCATCGCAAGATGTATGCGGGTGCCCTCACTCCTCTTGGTGTAAACAATGAGCTCTTAGCATAATCATTCTAGCAATCTCTCACCTGTGCCGCTCTCCACTGGTTTGTTGCCTTAGACAATGCCAAAAAGAAGACATGAGATGAGATCTGTAATGCCTTTAACCAGTAGTACCACTACAATGTGGAGATTGATATTACTATAAGGGACCTAAAGACATAATAGGGGGCCCAAGAATCTTTCTCTTCATTACTTATAATGTAACACCCTGATTTTTGGAATTTAATGTGATACATTCTAATTGCACCTAGATATTTGGAATTGGAATTAAAAAAATGAGATAAAATTGAATTAGGAACATTTTTGCTCAATTATTATGATTTTTCCCTATTTACTGAGCATTAAAATAATTAATTTGATATTTTATTATCAATTGTTGGAATTTGATTTTCAAATATGATCCATTGATGACTAATATTGTTAAAGGATTATTTTTTAAAGTGTAGTTTTAAGTATATGAGTTATTAATCTATTAGGGGTATTTTATTAAATGGGTTTTTGTTAATCTAGGTGGGCTTATTTGATTATGAGTCATCTTGTGTGATCCATTTTTTATAATAAAAAAAAGGAGAAAACCCTATTTGTTATCCTAAATCTAATAAAGAGTGGTCAACACTCTCATTTTAGATGAGAGTGCCGCCACCTTCAAACACACACATGAGAGAAAAAGAGAGAAAGGGAGAGAAGGAAGAGACTCTTCTTCCATTTTTCGTGATCTCCACCATAGAAACCTACAATCAAATAACAAAATTGAGAGTTAGTACTAATAGTGTAGTGATTTAAGGTTCAAGTGGGCTATAATCATAGAAGGGTTGCATAATCAAGAGAAGGGCGAACCTTTTAAGGTTGATAAGGGCAAAGGGAAGGCATGATGGTGAAGTTGAGCTGCTATTGTGCGATCTGAGGTATGTGCTCTACAAATATATATTTTTTCTGATTTTATTTATTAGTGTTGGTGATCATAACATCATTCTTTCTTATTTATGGATTTTAAGAACTGATGTTTTTAAGTGTAAAATTGGAAATTTTTGTATGTATTGCATGAGTTGATAAATTTTAATGCTGAATGTGTTGTTGGGTCTGTTTGAAACCCATTTTTGGACCCTTTATGTTTTTCATCTGTATTTAAGCCCTTCACAAAATTTGTAGCTCTATTTCTCACCTTTTTAAAACATCTTTCTGTGTCTAATTTGAATACCTGTAGCTCAAATTTTAATCTAAAAACCAGAACTGGTTCTATCACGGCACCAAACCTACATATTCATATTGTTTGCCCATTTTAACCACTAAGATGTCTAGATGTTTACTAGAGTCCTTCATAAAAGGTTTAGGTTTACTTGTTATCTTTCGAACGCATCATCTTGTGTCTCATTTGGATGCTTGTAACTAAAGTTATAACCTGAATACCAAAACTTGTTCTGGCACAAAGTGCTGCCACGCTCAGGCCGTGGACTCCTCTTACTCTCAAAGTGTGATTGTGTATTTTTTACCTCTTAATGATGCCTAAACACTCTAAATGCATACCTAATGTAACCTTGATGTTGTAATCTTTAGAATCTTATTAAAATATGACTAATATATCATATGAAAGTTAAAAGGAGAATACATAAGGTATGAACCATGTTTAGTTGATTTTAATTGAGATTTATTACTTAATTATACTCTTTAATATGATTTATTAATGTCTAATGTTATGCGTTGCATGATTACATGATGGAATGAACTTAACTAAGGTGAGGTTTGATTGCTTCTTCATATAAATGAGCTAAGATATGTTATTGCATGATGCCTAATTGAATATATATGCGTTGAATGATATTGCCATATTTGGGGTTGTAATTGCACATTAATGAATAAAACTTTATGAAGTCAAGATCCCTAATAAGCATGCATAGGATATACGCGAGAATAAAGGTGTGAAAAGTTTTGATGGCTGAAGTGAAATATTTATGAGTCAATACATGACCTTAAGTGCTTAAGAATAATACATTGTTTGATAGATGATTATGCATATTGCAAGTTAAACCTAACTAAGTAATTAGATGTGTAATTAGTGTATTGGAGCTCAAAATATGAAATTTGAAGTATGACTGTATAAGTAAATGATTAACAACATGACTAGTAAGTTTAATAGGTAATGAGCAATATATTTAAACAATATCTGAATCAAATAACGGTAAGCTTGACATGGCCTAAATACATATATATAGGTTAAACCTATGCATAAGTTCAAAAGAGATGATTAGGTCACATAAGTTGATAATAATGCATGTGACACCTAGTTATTAAGTTTAATCGACTATGAATGTGATTGATTAAGTGTTAAAGGCTATGAGGGTTTGCACTTGGAATTGATAAACTTATGGAAT
>CANUEX010060673.1:0-11758 GCA_948099535.1 Jatropha multifida | reverse complement strand
GAAAGAAAGAAAGAAAGAAAGAGAAGAGAAGGAAGAAGAAGAAGGAAGAAGAAGGAGGAGGAGAAGGAGGAGGTGGCGGTGGCTATGGTGGAAGCACAAGGAGGAGGAGATGGCTGGAGATGATGGTGTCGGGAAGAAGATGAAGGAATTTAAAGAAAAGAAAAAAAAAATAAATAAAAATATAATATAATAAAATAATATTAAAATATTATAAAGTTTTTAATTATTAAATAAAATCAAACCGTCCAAGGTAAGTTGCCGGGGAGAAAAGAATAGTGACGCACAGTGTTTTTCAAAAATATCCGATTCGGGTCTAATTAAAATTAATTCGGTCCAATTAAAGAAATATTAGTCCGATTTTAATCGATTAATGGTTATTCAATAAATTTTCGGGCGAACCAAAAATGATTTTCGATGCCCATAATATTACGTGGCGTAATATTATTGGCTAATAATTTACAATTTAAATTTAAATGGGAATGTTTCGAAATAAAAATTTCAAGAGTATTATAGTAACTATTGCTGTCTATGTAACTAATGACACTCGTATCAAATTTTTCCAACACTTACGAATATAAATTTAAAATCTAATAAAAAATATCATTTTTTATAATATAATAAATTTATAAATATGCATTATGATTTTAATTTATTCAATATGAAAAAATACATACATTTCATAAGCGATTACCGAATAATAGAGATTAATTTTAACATGTTAAAATTAATACATATTTATAAACTCAAAACCATCAATCAAGTTAAAGAGAAATACAATATACTTTATCTATTATTTTTTTATATTTTATAATTAATTAATTTTTTAATAAATTAATCAGTTCGATCCTAACTACAATTTAATACATGTCTGTATAATGATTCACATTATAAGTATAACGAAGAATTAGAAATTAAATTGATTCAAAATATCAAATGTGATTTTTTTTTTTATCATTTTAAGTAAGTTTGGATGTTAAATTGATCTAAAAAGTGAAATTTGATCTTTTTAATCATTTTATACAAATTTGAGAACTAAATTAATCTAAAATGTCAAATTTAATTTTTTTTTATTTCTGCTAAACAATTCTAGAGATCAAATTAAGATTTATTCCAAAATATACATGGTTATCCTAGTTGGCAGTTCATGAGTAATCCTAGGATAAAGGCACCACCAACCAATGAACTTCATCGGTACTCCTTCAATATTATTCCGCTAATAGCTTATGTTGTTGAGTGCTTGTTTTCCTATGTAATTTTATTTGAAAATTTTTTATTATTTTTTTTTTTCAATATTGGAAGTTGGATGAACCGAAATAATATTTTAGGTTACACATAAATAACTTTTCCCTGTAAATTATATTTACCAAATTAGGAATAATCTCTATTATAGGATGGATTCAAATTCAAAATTTCTCATCTCTTACATTTGGTTGACATTTTCTATTATTTTAGCTGTTGGGAAAGTGAAATTTGTATAATGTATGAAACTTTGATAATAAAAATAAGCAAATATTTTCAAACAACATTAAAATAGTGAAATGGTAATAATAATAAAATTACTCCACTTGTAATCTATTAAAGATCATGAATTCAAATAATGAAAGTAGCGTCCTATAAAAATAAAGGAAAATTTATATATATTAACCATTCACAAAATTTACCATTCAGAATCGCGGTTTAATTTGATTTGATTTTAAATAATTTGATCCGATTTCAGTTTTGATAGAACAAATTAAAATTTCTTTTCTCTCCATTGGAATTTACAATATGAAACTAGAAAATCTTAAAACCCTAAAAATTAAGTAAACATTGAAAACTTAAATTTAAAATTTATATTTATTTAAATTGATTGTAATATTACTGTCATAGATTAGGTAAATAAAAAAAATTATCCGAACATAAATTCACAGAAAAGGAAGAAGATTCAACATCACCAATAAGAACCGAATGGAAAAGAAAAATGCGTATCCAAGTCCAAGATTTAAACAAAGAGATAATGCTGTTAGCTTATCATTTAGTTAAGGAAGAAAAATATATATTTAATTGTTACTGTCAAAATGAAAGAGAAGCCGGCCAGGCCGGCTTAATTATCAAAATGTGGTTTTCAGATTTTGCTTAGGAAGAAAGGGAAGCTCCAAACATCAAATTCCTCTCCTTGCGGTCAATTTCTTAAAGGGATGGACTCTTATCTTTAAATTATATATGTATCTCTCACTTTTGTCGAATAAAACCCAACAAAGCATTTGCATTTTCTCTGTGTTTAGTTTTTGTTACTTAAAAATGGTGGGTTATGAAGAAGAACAGCTTCTTGCAGGAGCAGGAGGAGGAGAAAAAGAAGAGCTCTCCCTTTCTCAACATGACCATCTTATCTTGGAGCTCGATTGTCTCCAGAACCTTCTTAAAGGTTTTATCATTCTTTCTCTATTTTCTGTGTTTCTTTTTTCTTTTCCATTTTTCATCACTTTCAATGTTTTCATATTTTGTGATAGACACTTATTATGAAACTGTTGAAATAATTAAAACTTAGTATCTAAACTTTGTTATTTTTTAAATTTGTTTTACAATTAAGTGCATTTCACGGAATTTCTCATTGAAAAATAAAAAAATGCTCTGTGAATATGAGGGAAAGAGCAAGGAAAGGAAATTGTAAGAAATTTTTGTGGCAAAACAATCTAACCAAAGATGCTAAATTGTAAAAAAAAGCATTACATGGACACAATTATATATTACATCCGAACCATTAATATGGTAGCAGAATTTCTCTAACATCTTTATTATTATTTGCTGCTCAATTCAGAATTTTTCTTTTTACCAGAATTACAGGGGAGGAAAGGGGAATACAGGATAGGGAGAAAGACTCGAACCCTAACCACTGTGAAAGTGATAGGAGAGTCTTACCACTGGACTATAGCCAATCCCTCCTTTGAGGAGTTTTTCTTTGTCATTATAACAAAATATAACAAATAATTTATAGGGTTGTCATATTGGTTTAATGTTTTTAGCTATGGTCCTAGTAACAACCATAGTAATACTGCGAAGGACAGTTGCTGTAGATGACAATAATGGACTTCCTTCCCTAATTATCTAATATTTGTTCCCAAAACAAAATTACAAATTTATCTATTAACTAACAATGAACAAGGCAAATGATCCCTTGACCTAGTGGTAAGGGTGATGCCTTACTCCTCCCAGGTTCAATTTCTAATTATGCTTAATGAGCTTTATAATAGATTAAAGCCGTAGTTGTGGGCTTTAAAAACTGTTGTAATTCTGAAATCAGAGTATTTCCGTAGTGTGAGAAAGAATTTTACTTCAAAAGGTCATATTTGATTTAGAATTAAAAAGATAAAATAAAATAAGCACTACCAAACTAAAAATATGTTATGATGACTAACATTTTGACGATTGATTCAGAGAAAGATAGAGAGTTGGGAGCTGCCCAGGCAGAAATTAAGGCTTTGAGAACAACAGAAGTTTCGAAGGACAAGGCTATAGAAGAGGTACCCAGAATTTTACTATTTTTTTAAAAGATAATCACTCTAGTTGTTGGTTTAATATTTTCAATTAATTACTATGTTTTTTCATCTCACAAGTGAAGTTAACGAATTGGATGAGAAAGTAGGAGTCATGGAAAATATTATGGAGCATAAGGTTTGTTTTATAAAGGCCACTTTGACATTAAAATTTTCAAATTTTATTTTTAGTATTTTAAAATTTTATAATAAATTAAGTGTATATTTTTGCATTCTAGATATATAGAATTTTTACTGTTTAATTTTTCTGGATTAATAGACATTAGTTATTCATAATTTGATTTTTGTTCAAAAGCTAATTTCGGTAAAAAGAAAATTCAGTATTTGAAGTTCCCAAAATTCAATTTTTAGGATCACGAAAATCAAACTCCAAGTAGCTATTATCTGACGAACCAAAAGATTCCTACTAATTTTTTATCGAACAGCTGCTATTAGCAATAGCTATTCCGCACAAGTCTTAAATATATATGTGATTGGCTTGTGAGACTAAAATAATGAAATTTTTGTTTGGGTTTGGTTCATTTTGTAGAATCTTGAAATCAAGAAACTCGCAAATGAAAAGAAAGATGCATTAGCCGCACAATATGCAGCAGAAGCAACTCTTAGAAGGGTATGTGCAAATCAAAAGGATTCCCTTCCTATTGAGTCCTTCCTTGCTCCTCTTGAGGCTGAGATTAAAATGTATAAAAATGAGGTAAGCCAAAATCTAATGCAAGACCATTATTTATTATATAATTTCAAACCAGCATATACTGAAAATGAAAGGAATTTCCAGATTGCAGCATTCCAGGAGGATAAGAAGGCAATGGAACGGCTCACCAAGTCAAAAGAGTCAGCTCTGCTTGAAGCAGAGAGAATCCTGCAAAGTGCACTAGAAAGGGCTTTGATAGTTGAAGAGGTTCAAAACCAAAACTATGAGTTGAAGAGACAGATAGAAATTTGCCATGTATGATTGCTTAACTGGTATGGTTAAATTTTTTATGGTAATGAGGATTTAGTGAAGAGCCAATTTTTTTGTTAATCAAATGCAGGAAGAGAACAGAATTCTAGAGAAAACAAATCGCCAAAAAGTTTTGGAGGTCGAAAAGCTTAGCCAAACCATTCATGAGCTTGAAGAGGTCATTCTATCTGGTGGAGCAGCAGCAAATACGATTCGTGACTATAAGCGACAAATTTCTGAGCTAAATGTAAGTTTTCTTCCATGCTTATGGTGTCTTATGCATCTCTTCAATTTTTCTAGATTCTTGAACTTGGATTCAATTTCCAGGAAGAGAAAAGGATGCTGGAGAGAGAGCTAGCCAGAGCCAAAGTTACTGCAAACCGAGTTGCGACAGTAGTAGCTAATGAGTGGAAGGATGAAAGTGACAAGGTCATGCCTGTCAAGCAATATCTAGAAGAGAGAAGACTGTTTCAGGTTTTCGTTTTTTCTTTCTTTCCTTCCATGGAGTCCATTATCACGTTTATTGTTGCTTATGACACTTTTGCTGCATATGCAGGCAGAGATGCAACGACTAAGAGACAAAATAGCTGTATTAGAAAGAACAGCCAAAGCAGAAGCACAGCTCAAGGTGACTTTTGATTGCTCTAACATTTTTATTGATTCAAAGTATTATTATTCAATCAACTAGCATATTTTTATGAAGTTACGAATTTACTTCAGGATAAGTTCAAGCTGAGGCTAAAGACACTAGAAGAAGGCTTAAAGCATGTATCAAGTTTTTCAGTTAACTCTGATGCAATTCCCAGATCCCCTAAACCAGCAAAATCCAGTAACATACTAGGATTCCTAACAAGTACCGGAGGATTAAGGAAAAGGTCTAGTTCGCAGCCAAGAGCTTCTAGTATCAGTAGAACTACTCCTTTGCAGCAGCCGAATATAGAAAATGACAAGGCTAATGCTGCCACAGAGCTGAAAATAGCTGATAGCTTTAAGAAAAAATACAGGTCAGGAGAAAGCAAATTGAGGAATAGCCTATGGGCCTCTAGAAGTAAGATTATCAATGGCAGTGGAAAGGAAAATGCGGAACTTAAAGCAAATACGGATGCAAATATTGAAAAGCATAAGAATGATGATGTGATAGAAATGAAAAACAAAGGTAGTGGCAATGAGGACTTGCATAATTTGGAAGGCGAAGATGTCATTTCGGGGTTTTTGTACGATAGACTTCAAAAGGACGTTATAAATCTAAGGAAGTCTTGTGAAACTAAAGACAGTAACTTGAATGCTAAAGATCATGAAATTCAGGTGAAGTAATAGAAAGTAGAACTTCCCTCTTTCTTGCTTTCTTTCTCTATATTGACTTGATAAGGAAAATTATTTTTCAGAGGCTTATAAAGAAGGTTGAAGCACTAACAAAAGCTATTGAAGTAGAGTCAAAGAAAGCCAGGAGGGAATTAGCAGCCAGAGAAAAGGAAGCTCTGTCAGCAAAAGTTGATCACACCAAAAAGATTGGGAGTTTGAGCTCCCCTGCAAGGCAAGCGAATTAAATGTCTTTTGCAATAAGAAGAAAATTTACAAAAAAATTAAATAACCTTTGTGATGATTTTGATTGCAGCAGGTCAATGAAAGTATCATGAAGAATGTTTGATTCAATTGAGTTGAAAGCTACCTGGAATTCATTTGATTCTTCAAATTTGTGATTTGATTCTTCAGTGTAAATATTGGATTGGTTTATACTGATTCTAGATAGTTGCAATAAAGTTTGGATTTGCTGCAAGAAGTTCTAGACCTTGTAATATCACAGGCAGGATCTGAATTGTGATTGATTCTGCTTTCAGATTTACTTGAATGATTTTCAGATTTGGTTTGGTTTGTGTTAATGAATAAGCTAGCAATAGAATTGAAATTGAAAATTGCAATCCCAAACAAGCCCTTGGAAAATCTCTGTTGTCATTTTCAGCACTTTTCCTTGCATATTTGTGATCACAATGACAATTGTTTACTTGTAAGATAAATAATTTTAAATCTTAAGCGTTCGGGCAGCACTTTCCCTAGATTAATTCAGAAAAATGAAAGGAAAAAATAAGAAGAAACAAAGGATAACTAGCAGTAATTACAGCCACAATCTGCATTTAGCAATGAAAAGCTGCTAAAAATTTGGCAGAAACAGAGGACCGCGATGCGTAGAGATCTAAAAACCAAACAGAAAAACCTGCAGCTTCCTCTGACTCTAATCTGTATCCATCTATTGCAAACATATATACACTTCCCCAGCTGAATTGCATAATATATAATATATATAGATATGCAACTGGCGAAGGAAAAAAGTTTAAAATTACTCCACCTCTGGAATGGTAGCTAAGGACGGCAGCCATTTTCAATTCTCCTCCCTAAAACTCGTAGAGAATCCGACTGTAAATCCTTTAGACTTGAACTCCTTCGCATTTCTTATCAAAAACTGCAACTGCTGTCTAGTCAACACAATCTTGACTTTCTGCTTTCTATAAGTTTCTTGGCTAGCCAATTTAGGTTTAACAAATGGTAGCACAAGATAATAAAGCTCCCCTGCTTCTAGCTTAGTGTTGGATGGCAATGGTGAAAAAGGAAAGGCATGGTGTACTATCTTATAGCCGCGGTAGCGGCCCGAAACTATCTTTTTAACTTGTGTTGAGGCTTTGAATTCCTTTTCTTCTCCACTGTATACCAGAACTCTACTCTTCTCTGCAGGTTCTTGACACAGTACATCTATACAGTTTCCCATATTTCAATGATGCTGTGGATCATACGAATCATGAATTTATAGTATGGCTTTAATTGATTTCACGATGGAGACAATTCGACGTGCAAGCCATCATCCCTTACTATTTATGTATATATAAGAAAAGGGAACTTTTATCATATTTGTTTATTGCATTTCCTTCTGGGTTTTTATTTTTCTTTAGTAAGAAAGGTCAAAAGAAGTATGCATTTCTTAGCAGGACATCAGTTTGACAATGTTCAGTGACCTTAAAAAAGTTTGAGGTATTCTGCACTAAACATGCCCTCTGAAAAATATTATATATACATATATATAGATGTCAAAGTCAAAAACATTATATATATGCATATCCTGGACTTGTAGCAAAGTCAAAAAAGTGTAATCTGAAATGCTAATAACAATACAAAAGAATGCTTCAGATTAAAAGAGTGCTGAGCACAAACATGGGCAGCTCAGACATGAAATAGAATTATAATTTTTTTTTTTTGTTCTTTTTTGAATTTCCTCAACTCTGTAAATAGAGGAAAATGCAATATGCGGAGCACATACAATGTGTAAACATTAAACATGCAAAATCTGGAAGAAAAAACCACCTAGACGGCAACCGCACTAGATTTTCTAGATTCTAACCAAGATTCAATTGCACCCTTTGTAGTTAAGAACCAACCAACCTTATCAGGAGCATCATGGAATGGGGCATTCAGTTCCTTCAAATGTGACTCAAACACGACAGCCAAACCTTTCTCGGAATATTTGTGTTTTCCATGCCCAGTGTTGATTCCAAGCAATGGTGGAAGCTCCTCCCCAGATTCATGTGCCTTCAATAAGTCATTTATCCAAACATGTAAAGCTGTCAGAGCAGCCCCTAAAGAGAGACTCTTTAAATGTAGAGACCACTGAGTCGGTGACCTAGACTGTAAGTCTGTGTAAATTTCAAGTGTTAGCCCCAGGTCAAGCAACTCACATGCTCTCTCCAACATATCGAGGTTGACACAAAGGTCGATTAAGCCATTGCAGTAAGCCTTCCTTACATCAGGGCCAATAGTGTTAAAAAGTTCAGCAGCTTCCTCCTTAAAATTTGCCTCAGTTTCTTTCTCAGCTACCAGAAGTTTTACCACAAAACCAAGCTTTGCATTAGCTGTCTCGATACAATCAACAAGCTTACCAAGTTCTTCCTTCGGTATTTGAGTCACCACGTTCAGAAGGCACCCACAGAATCGATCGTCTGGGTTTATTTTTAATTCTAAGAGCTGGTTAAATGTCCTTACAACATGATCAACACGTTGCGCTTTCCCATACAACTGGATAAGTGATGTCAAAATAAATATATTAGGCTCAAAGCCAGTTTCCAACATCTCATTCAACAAGTTTTCTGCCTTAGACACTTGCCCACTACATGAGTATATGGTAATCAAAGATGAGAAAGTCCAACTATCAGGATTTGTCCCAGAACTCTTCATGTCTTCAAATATCTCAAGAGCTTCATTTACAAAGCCAAGATCAGCACACATGGCCAATATGGTATTATAAAGAATGGCAGTCAAATTCATATTCTTTTCCTTCATCTCTCTATACACATTAAGAGCATCCTGACCATATCTAGCCCGGCCATAAGCACGCAAAAGAGCTGCATATGTAGCAAAATTTGGCGTAAAACCATTATAAATCATATCTTTGTATATGCTCTTTACTTGCCATGGCCTCTTAGCTCTTCCCATTGCATCTAACAAAGTGTTATATACAACCAAATTAGGCTTAGCACCAACAGCCTTCATTTCTTCATAAACATTTAAACACCCGTCAAAATTTCCAGACACCCCGTAAATTTTAATCAAAGTTGAGAATGTCACTGCATCAATACGCCATTTCTCTGTTCTAGCACGGTCATACAAGCTCAGAGCCATTTCAACATTGCCCGCCCTACCATATGCATCAATCATAGCAGCATAGGTAACATCATCGGGGTTAACCCCAAAACTTGGCATCTTTTCAAACCACTCCACTGCCTTGTTAGGCATATAAGACATCCTAGCACAACTAAGCATAGTAGAAAACGTAACATTATCAGGCTGCACACCTCTCTCAATCATTTCATCAAACAGTTTCTCTGCACTATCCAAGTCCTTACACTTTCTAAAAACTTTCATAGTCACATTGTAAAGAATAACCTCTTTACTAAACTTGAGTCTTTGTCTAAAGAATCTAAGAGCAAGCAATGCAGTTTCTGGGTTAGACATGTTATTGATTATAACAACAGCATCTTGCTCTAACATTTTATTACCTAAGCTACTCAACAATATATTGCAAACATCATCTTCATTCGGCTTACTTGAATTCAAAGACTCTGCTATTTTAACAAGAGAGTCATACCTATTATCATAAGATCTTCTCTTAAAATGTGAAGCTCTCCGGCTGTTGGGATTGACCCAAACATAGGGAGTTGACGATGAATTTACTACTTTTCTATCTGGGTATTGGACATTTGCATCTTTTGCAGCTTCTTCAGTAATTTGGTCTTGTAAAGAGACATGAGTAGCGAATTTAAGAGATTGTCTTGATTGAAATGGAAAAGAGATTAGCCTAAAGGTAGAGTTCAAGTTTATTGGCTTTGGGTCTACTGAAGAAGGGAAAGAATTGCAGATAGAACCATAGAAGGAGGATGAATAAGACCAGAGATTATACGCCATAACTATAAATAAGATTTTTCAGATTTGGTTCAAAAAACTTTTTGCTTTAAGAATTTTTTTGTTTTGGCAAATAGCAATGGAGACCAAACGAGAGAAAGAGGGACCTTATCAGTATCTTGAATTTTTTTTTTTCCTTGTTAACCTTGGGCCCTGATTTCTGGACATTGTTTTGAGAACCGCAGCTGACCGACTAATGCGCAAATTGAGTGCTGATTCGATCTGATTTGATCCGGTTTAATGCTGCAAATTAAACAGCTTTAATTTTAAACGAAAGTTACATTTTTCGCTTTCTATTTATGCTATATATAAAAAAAAAGAGCGAGAATAACAGAATAATAACATTTTTGACATCACTTTTAATAAAATTTAAAATATTTTAAAATAATATTAGTCATAGTCAATTAAAATATTACATTTTATTAGAATATATATATAAAAATTATTTTTTAACTCATTTATGTGTAGTCTGATAGTCTTCTCACTTATATTAAAAATAAAAGTTTCGATTTCAAATTCTCTTGACTACAAGTATTTTTACCAATTTGGTGATTGGAGGATTGTTTCTTATGCAGTGTTGTTTTGGCCCATTAAATCTCCTAATAAATTAAAAAAGAAACTATTTTTTAAATAATACATATAGATAATTAAACATTTAAAAATTTAAATTTTATCTTTATTAAATTTATTTTTTAATCTATATTATATATAAAAGTGAGAATATAGGGGAATAATAGGATTTCTGATCGCGTCCTTAATGAAATTTAGAATATCCTAAGATAACATTGTTCATAGCCAATTAGAATATTGCATTTTATTATTAATATATTTATAAAATTAATTTTAAACCAATAATATTTTCTCACTTACGTAAGGAGTGAGAGGTTTCGAGTTTAAATACTCTCAATCAGAAATATTTT
This sequence comes from Jatropha multifida, assembly GCA_948099535.1. Lineage (NCBI taxonomy): Eukaryota > Viridiplantae > Streptophyta > Magnoliopsida > Malpighiales > Euphorbiaceae > Jatropha > Jatropha multifida. Next base: position 923 of record CANUEX010060673.1, on the reverse strand, counting down.
CACCAATTTAATAAGTGGAAAGTTATCCCTTGTTAGGAGCTCATAGTACTTATTTCAACTCATTAGACTCCTAATGATTTAAAAGAAATTTTTTTAAATAAATACATATAGATAATTAAGTAATTAAAAATTTAAGTTTTATCTTTGCTAAATTTATTTTCAATAAATATATATATTAATGATACATTTAAAATTATTTTCATATAAAAAATATTTTTTATTAATATTTTTTTATATTTATATGATTTGATTTATTTTTTTAAAAATAAATTTTCGAATAGAATATTTATAATTTGTATTTGGGAGGGATAAAAAAAAGAAAAGAGTATACTATTTTTATTAATATTTTGTTATGTTTGTAAGATTTGATTGGAAATATTTTTTAAAAAGTAAATTTTTAAATAGAATTTATATAATAAAATCTGAAATAATAAATAATTGAAAATTTTCAATTTAAAAAATATATATAATATTTTGTTGATATATTGAAATAACCTGTTAATTTATTTTTAAAAGAATTTTTATTTAAAATTTAATTGTAAATTTTCACCAATGAGAATTGACGAAAAATAATATTTTATGCCGCGAACCGAATCGAAAACCGAATTTAAATAGTTTAACTCAGTCGAAAAACCCTTAAATCAAATGAAAATAGGCTAAATCGTTGAGTTAGACCAAATCAGTTCAAATTGAACCAAAACCATTTAATTAAAATAAATAAATAATAAAATAATAAAAAATAAAATTAATTAATTAATTAATTAATAAAAAGAAAAAAAAAATTTTTTCTCTCTCCCCGACATCTCTCTCCCTCTCTCTCGCTCAGCCTTCTTCCCCGACGGCTCTCTCCTTCTCTTCCACGTTCTCCGACCACCGTTCGATGAGAGCGAGGTGGCGATCAATTCTACTTGCGTTGCCGGTTC
>CANUEX010060562.1:0-35534 GCA_948099535.1 Jatropha multifida | reverse complement strand
AGGAAGAAGAAGAAGAAGAAGAAGAAGAAGGAGGAGGAAGAAGGTGGTGGCTGTGGTGGCCTGAGGAGCGGCGCAGAGGGAGGAGGCTGGAGGCTGTGAGAGGTTGTCGAACAAGGAAGAAGAAGAAGAGGATTTAAAAAGAAAAGAAAAAAAATAAAAATAAATAAATAATAATAAAAAAATAATAAAATATTATAAAGTTTTTAATTATTAAATAAAAACAAACCGTCCAAGGTAAGTTGCTGGGGAGAAAAGGATAGTGACGCACAGTGTTTTTCAAAAATATCCGATTCGGGTCTAATTTAAATTAATTCGGTCCAATTAAAGAAATATTGGTCCGATTTTATTCAATTAATGGTTATTCAATAAATTTTCGGGCGAACCAAAATGATTTTCGATCCCCTAATATTACGTGGCGTAATATTATTGGCTAATAATTTACAATTTAAATTTAAATGGGAATGTTTCGAAATAAAAATTTCAGGGTATTATATTTTCATACTTTAAAATTTATTTTAAAAAACTGATATTATAATGAGATCATGAATTAAGGATTCTTTTTGTAAGTTATCTTATTATCACAACACATTTTGCACTTAAAAAATGTTAAATAATAAAAATAAATATTTTTTAATAATATAACATTTTATTTAGAAATTAAAAAATAAAACAGCAGAAAAGGCATACTAAACTATTTTTATCCTAATTGGTTTTACAAATATGTGAAAATGCTGGAGCAAATTAAAGATAAAAGCATAATAACAATAATAATAATAATAATATGAGAATAACAACGTACCTAATTTCATTACCACTAAGCAGACGGAGCCAGGAAATTTTGCGGGGGTTGAAAAAATTTTTATTATTTATTTTGACAATTTATTATAAATGCAGTTCGTTATATATAATCATCACATAAGTAAAGATAAATAATCTACATAAAATTTCATAAATAAAACTTGTTAAAACTATATAATAAAAATTATTTGAGTCTTACTTCACTTAACATTATTTTTATTGTGTACATAAGTTTTGCTGAACTTTTTTTTAAAGTCATCCATGGTTAAATCAACAAACTTCTTTGCGAATTTTTTTTATGTAAATAGTCAATCAATCATTTAAAAAATTATCTTTCTTTTGTTGCAAAGTTTGGTCATCTTTATTATTGAAAACGCTCGTTCTATTGTTGCTGTTGATACGGGAAGAATAAGAACAAACATGATCAATATGTTAATGAGAGGATAAATCAAACATTTTCTAGTTGTCATAAGCCCTTGGCACAATTCTTAAATACTATCTAATTTTTGCATTTCAATATGATTCGAAACATCAGGTTTAAAGTGTTCAAGTCCTATCCTTAAATATATTTAATTCTTGCTATGTGAAATCATTAGGATAGAACTTCTGTGCAAGTTTACAAATATCATTAATGTTAAAAGCCTTAAATCTACTTCTGGGTTCTAAAGCACAATTGAGAATGATTAACTTTTCGTGTTATCATTGAACCTATTATTCAATTTTTGCAACTGATAATCAATAGCAACAATAAACATATCAACTTAAGAATATGGAAAAATCTCTTCTTTACAAGAACAAGCCTGATTAATATGTCAATTTGATCATTCATAGTAGTACCAAGAACATAAGTAAAGCGGAACAATTTCTTCTTTATGTAGAGCTTGTTTTGACAGTTTTTTTTTCATAAATTTCTCCTCCAATGCCTTGTAAAATTTATTTGTAAAAGTATCTTTTGAGAATGCGTACTTTTGCTCTCTAGAAAGACATGAGCGAATTGTACCACATACCATCTGATTTATAGTCTTCCACTCATTCTCCTCCATCTCTGGTTTCTCCTCTTCAATAGCAACATCTAAACCTTGTTGAAAGAGAGCATCTAGAAGTTCACTTTGCCACATGCCAAAATGGCTAGTACCATAAAAAATTTCCACTGTAAATCTTGTATTTATCACAACATTCCTCACTAGAACAGATGAGGACAAAGTCGACATCGTGGGTGTGGAAATTTTCTTATCGTGAACCATTTTTACTACAAATTGTATTTAATAGTTATCAAAGATAAAATTCAATAACCGAGAATCTTTTATGATGTGAAAGATCATACCAAATTGTAACCATAGAACATACTCAGAAACCTCGGCTCTGATACCAGTTGTTGCAGAATCGTTACTATTTAAAAATTACTATTCCAATTTATGGTATTCAAATATGTGTAAAGTGCATGAACAATTATACTAAAAATAACACAAAATAAATTTTCAAATAATTGGAGTAGTCATAAATAATCCAATTAAAATCCAACTACCTAGACTTGTAATTAATAGTATCACACTACTATACACCCTAATAAAATAGTTCCAAAATATAATGCACAATGATAAGCTATAAAATAGACAATTAGGAGACGCACCAAATTTAACAAGGTTTAGACAATTTTACATACGTCTGTGGACACAGTTCAATTTAATATTTCACAAATTGAGAAATATTACAAATGAAGAAAAGAAACAATTAAACCAATAGGCTTATGTTGTTGTCTCAACTTGGAATATGAAATACAAAGGAGGGTGGCTTTATTTATAGCCAAACCCACTGCCCCACTTGCTCAAGTTTCTCGATGTGCGAATTGAGCCACAAAAAATAATAATATGGACCAAATCTTGAGACCGAACTGACTTCAGAGTTGATATTCATGCAAAAACCAAAATTCATCTCCCCAAAGAGTGCCAAATAAAATTGTCTGCAGAAACTCTATTAACATCAGGTTTAAGAGAGAAAAGATGAGATAATAGGAAGAGGATCCTATAATATATGAATATCAAGTAAAAAGACTTTTGTTAGTTTATTTTTACCTCATCATTACTAGTTAAACATAACTTTGATAATTAAACAACCTCAACTTCCATTTTGTGGAACTTTTTCAATCAACTCTGCCTTTTTTTTTCACTTTGTTTTTCCAACCCTCTCTACACTTTGAAAAATTTCTCGAATGAACTCCCCATTTTGAACAATTTTCTCAAACAACTTCACTAATCTTATAGTTTCATAGATTTTTGGTTGTAGGAGAGAAACACCATTCTTGCTAATAATTGATTCAGGTATTGCCTGTGAAAGTAGTTTATTCTCTATCACAGGCACGACATTCTCAATTCTGGTATAGATCCATCTTTTCAAAAGCTAATTTCTGATTAAATCAGTGATGGAGTAAGGAATTAAAGTCGGGCGCTAAAAAAATTTTCAAGAGTTAGGGGGCAGAATTAAAAAATTTAATATTTTAAGTGGTAAAATAAAAAAATTTAGTAGTATTTTATGTGTTCAATCTTAGAATAGAAATTTTTGTTTAGGGGGAGGGGGTAGGGCATCCCTAGACCCCTTAGCTTTAGGGCTATCAACAAGCCAAGCCGAGCTTTAGTAAGCTCGAGCTCGGCTCAATAAAGATATACTTGAGCTCGTTTCGAGCACAAAAATCTAAGCTCGAGCTCAGCTCGTTTAAAAATAGCTAAGTTCGATCGGCTCAATAACCATAAATGGGATGAGCTCGAGTTTGAAACGGTGTCGTTTTAATATAGATTTTAATTGATTTTGCCTTATTGAACTAGCTCGTGAGCTCGATTTGGCTTGATAAAATTAGCTCGAGAGCTCGGCTTGATAAAGCTGGCTTGCTAGCCAGCTCGCAAGCTAATGATCCAAGCTCGGGCTCAAGCTCGGCTCGATAAGCTTGTTGAATGAGCTTGAGCGAGCTTTTACTAAGCTAAGCTTCAAGCAGCTCATGAGCGCTCAATTCGTTTACAGCCCTACCTAAGTCCATCATTGAAGAAAATTAACGAGTAATATGAAAAATCAATAATTCATTGAAGAAAAAAAAAAGAGGCTTTAATAGAACAAATATATTAATAATTTTTTATTTCAATTTGTCAGAAATTGGTGATAATAAAAAGGGCATAAAAACGAATTTTCTTTCTTGACAATATTTAGTTCTGAGATTATAAATTATCAAGTATTATAAGGAGCAATTATATATAAGGCATTTATGATCATTCACGGAAAATAATAATAGAGAAATCTCTATTTTTATTGGCTGAGCCATGATGTGCTCAGATTGGCTCGTCAGTTTGCACACAATATTAGACTCGTCAGAAAATACTCCGTTCGTCCACAATATAAGTAGTTTAAAGTTGTCGCATGGTGATAAAGAAAATTATAGAGATAGTTATTACATTTAAAAGTTCGATGACTGCATTTCAGGTTCTGTACATCCTCTTAAATCAGGGAATGAGGCGGATGCTCTCCAAGAAGGCATTTCAAAAACGTAGTGGTCTGCTGCCATCTTTATAAAAAATATGCTGCAATAAAATAATATTCATCATCTTTGATATTTTTAAAATCATTTTACTCATTATTATTAAACTATCAGTCAGTTGTGTGAAAAAGAATAGAGGAGAAAATAATTTAAAAATGGTTTTAGAAAATAAAAATAAATGAATTTTCATTCAAATATTATTCTAAATATAATTTTATGGAATTCAATTGAATTTCTTACTTTAAATCGAATTCATTTGCAAATAAATTTTACAATTATAATTTATTTATTCCAAACAGTATCTAAAAAATAAAATTATAAAAAAAAATACAAGTGATCAGCCCATTAAGATTGTAGCCAGTAACATTTTGACAGTGTTCGATAATAATTTTTTAAATAATTTTTAATGTTTTGACCGATCAAAACCATAAATGTCATCTTTTTGATAATATTCGGTAACATAATATTTGAATCTTTTAAAAATTAAAATAGTATTTTATAAAAAGTTAGAATTGTATTACCTTTACTTGTTCAACTAATAAAATTGAAATCTTTAAAAATATTATATTCTTACAATATTTAATATACATCTTATTTAGTATCCATCAAATAATATTAGCATCTTGTATTATATTACCGTATTATATATATATATACTTTATTTAATATTATATTGTATATTTTAGCTGTAAAACTGGCGGTTTCAATTATAAAGAAGATGAAATCAAATAGTATTAACATATTTTATATAATATATAATATAATTTTTCATTTTATTCAATAGAATTTAGATTTAAATAAAAAATTAATATGATCAAAATTAAATTATTTTTATTTTTCAATTAATAGGATGAAATGTTATCTTGTTATTATAGTTTATTAAAAAATGACTTTACTGGAATATATATCCAAAATATATTATTGAATATTATCAAATTTTATTTTTAAATCTCTGGCAAATGGCAATAATACAGAATCTTACAATATAAGTACAAATGACAATGGCAAGCAAGGATAAGGATGGTGAAAGACAGAGAAGAAGAGAAAAATTAAGCAGAGCGAAAGGATATGACGGGTTCAAGACTCTATCTTTATTTCTTTCTTTATTACTTGGTATTGGTTTTCTTATGTGGAACCCTTGTTAGCCCATCAACCACTCGTAGTCATCCACAGTCTCTAAAGAACCATATTCCCTTGTTTATCTTTGGGGATTCATTATTTGATGTTGGCAATAACAACTACCTCAAACATGCTATTGGCCTCGCCAATTTCTGGCCGTACGGACAAACCTTCTTCAAGCATCCTACTGGGAGGTTTTCTGATGGCCGATTAATTTCAGATTTTATTGGTAATTTTTCTTCTTTTCCCTCAAATGGGTATTGAATTTTGAACAAAAAGATTGATTATTTTTTGCAATTTTTGTTTTTGTAGCTGAGTATTTAAAGTTGCCTCTAATCCCGCCATATCTCCAGCCTGGTAATTATCAATTTACAGATGGAGCCAACTTTGCTTCAGGCGGAGCTGGTGCTTTAGTGGAAACCCATCAAGGAAATGAAGGAAGGGTATCTATTTTTTCTTCTTATTGATTAGTTAATTCAGATAAAGTTTAGAATTGGTAAAAAAAAAAAGACTGTGAAATTGCGAGTTTAAAGCCAAATCAATCAGTTCAGTTCCTTACTAATTTTATTCAATTATCAAAATGAGGTTGAGTTTCTTTCAATGGATTCATGTTTTTGTATGTGGTGTCTTTAGTTTGCAATTGGCATCTCACTTTTTATTTCAATTGTGTGTTCATTCAATATATTACTGACAATGTTTTAACCTTTCCTTCATACATAGGTCATAGACCTTAAAACGCAGGCTCTTTATTTGAAGAATGTAAAGGAACAGATAAAGCAGCAAATAGGTGATGCAGAAACCAAGAAACTATTGTCTAAAGCAATTTATTTAATTAGCATTGGTGGCAATGATTATTTAGCACCTTCTCCTCTATTTCAGTCCTTCTTAACAGAAGACTATGTGGGTATTGTTATTGGCAACTTGACTTCTGTGATCAGAGTAATGACATTATTTAAACTTTGCAATTATAACTTTCTCTTTTCTCCTTCCTAAGTTGATCATATTATCATCTTAATGCTTGCAATTTGGTGTTTTAGGAAATTTATAAGATTGGTGGAAGGAAATTTGGATTTGTAGGTATGGGAGCTTTTGATTGTTCACCAAATATGAGAGCACTTGAACAAAATAAAGGCAGCTGCGATAAAGAAACAACAGCTTTAGCAAAACTGCATAATAAAATGCTTCCCAAGGTTCTTGAAGAGCTACAGAGTCAGCTCAAGGAGTTTAAGTTTTTGTACTTTGATTTTTATACTACATTGAGCGAAAGGATTAATCACTCTACAAAATATGGTATGTGATTAAGCTACTGGCTACAATATCTTTTTGTAACTTCTAATTTGGTCTTCTTTTTTTTTTTTTTGAAATTGTGATTAAACTCATGAAGGGTTTAAGAGGGCTAAAGAGGCATGCTGCGGGGCTGGTCTGTACAGAGGAATTCTGTCAAGCTGCGGTTTGATAGAAGGGTATGAAATGTGTGATGATGTGAGTGAATATTTATTCTTTGACTCTGTGCATCCTACTGAGAAGGCCTACAAGCAACTTGCAAAGCTAATATGGAGTGGATCTCATACTGTCACCAGTCCTTACAATCTTAAAACACTTGTTGATGCATAGTTGAAATTAGTTTTGTATTGTACCCAATTGATCTGTTTCCTTTTTTTTTTTTTCTTTCTCTGTTTTCTTCTCCTGAATATACTGTGGAGAAAATTGTGGGATAGTACATAAAGGGAATCACTTAAATCTGTTTGAAAAATATTGAAGATCATTATTAATTATAAAATAAAAAAGAGTTATGAAGGGGTTTTAAACAGACCGAGTTAACATAGCTGGTACGTGGGAAGATTTTTCGAGTTAGATTTCCATTAAACACATTTGTATAGAGGAGCAAAAAATTATTATTTTTTTATAAAATAGGGAGAGCTAAGCTTTAAGAATTACAAGCACAGTATAGGGTGAAAGCCACTCACAACATCACTCATAAGGCAAGTAGAGAGGCCATGAGGGGGGTCATCTAAGATATGAGTGCCTAGATCATAACCGCTAGCACTTTTGGAGAGAACATTCGCACTAAAATTGGCCTCTCTATGGATGTGTTCCACTTTATACACGTGAAATTGCTGTAAAGTGTTCTTGATAGGGGCGAAGAACTTTAATTATGAGTAAGCCTTGAGTTGGATTAATCGATCCTTGATAATAAAATTCAGATAAAAAAAAGAGTTATGAGGAGGTTTTAAACAGATTAAGTCAACAATTATTAAGGCTCCGTTTGTTTTGTAAAATTACTTGGAGGGAAATATTTCCACAATTTTTCGTTGTTTGGTTATTTAAGTAAATAAGTAATCGGAAAATATTTTCTTGGTCAAAGGAAAATGGCTTCCAATTTTCAAAAGCATAAAATATTTTCCAGTCTTTCATAAATTTATTATAAGCTTATTAATTTATATTTTTTTAATTTATTAATTATCGGTAATTATTATCACTATTCATTGTTCACCATCGGCCACCACCGTTAGTCGCTCGTGACTTTCATAAATTACTTTTTTTTTACATTATTTTCATATTTAACAATAAAATATCTAAAATACAAAATTATATTATTATTATTGTTGTCGTCATAAGTTAAAAGTTTTAATATTTTAAACTAATTTTCAATAATAAAATCAGAAAACGGAACAATAAATTATTTAGAAAATATTTTAAAAAATTTTTCTTGAAAAATATTTTCCAAAGGTTATTTTGTGGAAACAAACTGACTATAAATCTTCTTTAATTTGAGAGCATTTTTTTGTGCATAAAATGTTTTGCGGATTAAGTTGATATGGATCAAGAGGGGCCTATTAATATTCTTTTGTATATACTCAACGCAATAATTTTCTTAAATCCAATGGCTATTGGCCTCGAATATTTTTCTTGTATCACTATCCATTTGTTCATAGTTTACTATAAGTATAGGACAACCTATATTTGCCAAGAGCGGATTTATAGTCTATCTATGAACCCAATTATTGAAAATATAAAATTTTTAAAAGTTAATCTCACTTTATCCTTTTTTTTCCTTTCAACGTATGATCAGAAATATCTTTATTTCAATAATTTTTTTTTATTGATTTGGTATATGGATCTAGTCTAGGGCTGTGTTTGACAATAGCTTTTAGAGTTTTGACTAGTCAAAACGTTGAACGCTGCTTAAAAGTTGTTCGGTAACATAACGTTTGGATTAGTTTTTAGAGGTTAGGATAATTTTTTGTGAAAAATTAACTCATATAACGTTTAGCTTTTAGCGTTTCATGAAACGCTACTCAAACAGTTAACAACTAAACGCCACTAAAACAACTAATAGTTATCAAAACAACTAATTTTACCGAATAGACCCTAAGTAAATAAATCTCATAAATATAATTGGTCTGTTGTATAAATTTGACATTTTACTTTTGACCATTATTTGTGGGCCTCTTGAATTTTTCGAGGACACACGATGATCCAACATTTTCGCCTTTTAGGAATAATTAAAGTGAAATGTGAAAGTGTGAGGACATGCAAAATTATTCCATTTTGATTAAAGACATTATTATTATTGAAATATGAAAATGTAAAATCATAATTTGAACCCATAGACATTAGAGGACTAAACGGAAAATCGGAGTTAAATTTATGTATCAGGTGAAATATAATCGAAGAACAAAAAATGCAGCTACATTTGTCATCCAAATTTTTCATTAATCAAGCATCAGAAAACTTGCTTTCATATTGTTTTAACTTGTTTTCTTTTGCATCATTCGCTCGCGGTGGATAGGATGCAAAGAAAAAATTTTGACCAGCATAACTATTTTGTTCTTTTTAGAGGCACTGAAACTAGTATTTATAACTCATGGCATGAACGTATACCCAAGTCAATTGGTGGAGGAATAGCCTCTTTAGCTCGGTTAAACCATACAAAATACACTGAAGTATGTGAATTCTAACAATTATACCTTATTTTGAACTTAATCCCCTTAGACACCTCAATTTAAAATCTATGTGAAAATTACACCCTAATCACAAATCAAGTCAAAATTGATATTAAAATATAAAAAATGTGCAACCTGCACGTGACCCACTATGGTGAACTAACCCCACTTAGATTAAAAACACCATACATACCGTTTTGGCTTGAAAGGGCTTCGAATCCATCTTAGTTCTATTTCTGAATTCTAAAATCTAAAATCGACGAACTCGCTGAAATCTGTCATTCGCCTCTCCATCCTCAAACAGCAAATTGGTTGCATTGAAATGGTGGCTTGAAATCGCTTCTTAGACCAGTGCACACCTCCAAAACTCTGAAGAACTTGAACTATCCGTTCTATCTCAGAATTTCCAAACCTAAAATTGACGAACTCATTGACATTTCTCATTCGCCTCTCCATCCTCAAACTGCAAATTTGTGGCATTGCAATGGTGGCTTGAAATCGCTTCTCAGACCGGTGCGCACCTAATGAGTCAATTAAACCATTGGAAAATCAATTTAAAATCAAACAAAACCAGGATTTGGACCCAAAAAAACCCGATTCAAACCAAATCATCCCTTAAATCCTAAACAAAAGTTTTCTAGAAGCCGCACTCCCTATTTTGCCTCCCCCTTCCCTTTTTACGTTTTCCGATCACCTGAGGCCAGCGCCATTCCGCCACCGCCTCCTACAGCTGCCGCTGCTCCTTCCGTTCTCTCTCCCTCTCCTCTGTTATCTCAGGCTAGCGCAGCTGTCGCAGGAAGCCTGCGATTTCATTCGATCTGGAAATCGCGTTGCAACTCTCTCTTCGATTTTCCGGCGACCCCAGTACAAGCGGTCAACTCCAGCCTCTCTCTCGTCAACGACGAAGCTCCGGTCTCTCCTTCTCGCCGTTCTCTCCCTTCGATTCTGGATGGCGCAGCAAAGTGAGCTGCGATCGTGACTTGCTCGCTATCCGTTTTCCTTGATTTTCCAGTGTATTCTACAGTTGGGTAAGCCATATTTCGACCCTCTTAGATTTATTTTATGAGTTCTATGTCTTAGCTGAAGGATTTGTAACATAAACTGAGTTAGTATAGAATTTTAAACCCCTAGCTTCTATTTCTGCAGATTAGCTTAGAAAATTTTATTAAAAATTGTTGTTGGAAGCTATAATCTGAATTTTGGTAAGCTAGGCAGGATATATATATGTTAGTCTTGATAGAAGTTTTGATCTTTACCTTCTAGTGATATATTAATTGAATTCCTATTGCAAATAGAATTGATAAATGCATAAAAATAGGTAGATTATTGCTTCTATTGAAATTTTGTGAATAAATCGAGGATCCCTTAGTATGGCGCCATTAGCTTGAGTTCTTGATATAATGTGGAGGAGATTGATATTATATTTTAAAACTTTGATGGAAAATGATACAATTACTTTATGTATTATAGATTTTAATTAGAAACTCTGCTATTGCTTCTTAATTGAGGTATAAACTGAAATTCCACATAGAAATGAATAAATTATTTAGTTTAATGCAGAATTTGGTAAGGGAATTAAGGAATTTTGGAATGGCAGCAGCCACTTTAACTATTCAACTTGAATAATGGCTGTGATATGATGCAAACAAAGTTGTAAATTAAATTCTTCATGGGAAATAGGTTAACTAGCTTACCATGTGTGTGTTTAATCAAGAGCATAAGGTTTGTGGTTTTCACCTGAACTAAGTTCATTTTAATGGTAAAAATATATTGTGATCGCAGCAGCTAGCTGAGCCATCTATGCTTAACTTTTGATAGAAAATAAACAATCTAAGTCAGGGAAAATGTGGATTATAAATATAAACTTGGGTTTTGTTGTTATATTTGCTTCCATATTATTCTATTGCTTGGGTTTGAGAATGACGAGAGGATAATTGATGTGATGTAGGAATTCTTTGTTGAATGACGAATTTATTAGCGTGTAGGCTATGACTTTTGATAATGATGAAATAAGAAATGATATGTTATATGAATTCAGGAGCAACTTAGAATATGAATTATGAATTTTGAGTAAGAATTTGACTCCCTCTTGAATTGGTAGCAATTAAATGTAGTAATGCCATAGTTTTACTTGAAATAAGTTAGAGATTGATATATCCTTGTTCTTTTCATGTTATTTTCAGCTCATTTGTTGTATTCTTCCTTTTTAAACAATTCAAGTTAGAGTCTCCAAGCCTTAGTCTAGGAGTTTAGCCTTCTATTCCAAAACAAAGCAGAAATTTATACAATAATAGTTAGAATGTGGATGAACTTAGTTAACTTCAAGACGATATGAAATTACTGGTACTCTTGCTTTAATCATAGAATACTTAAGTGAAAATGTAACAGATGATATTAGTTCACATATGTATATAAGAGATGAAATGGATAAGTTTAAGAAGTTGATGTAAATTTATATAGTTGTTATTTTGTAATAAGAAATTGTAAATGATGATTATATTGATTGGAGGATGGGATATTAGTTGAGATGATTGCCCAACGGAAGGGCTGTGTGAATTGGATTAATGAATATGTGATATTTTATATTCGTTGATCAGGTTGATAGTCCTATTTTAGGGGAGGTTTTGTTGAAATTTCAATAGAATATTGAACTAATGTCTTTAATAAGAGCATTGTTAGACTTATTCAGGATAATTCCTTATTCTTATTTTATGGGAATTCTTTACTTAATTCTTTCTCCGCTTTCAATTTTATTTCCTATAGATTATCCGAGCTCGTCCATTGCTTCTATTGATCAAATTAAAACTAGAGCCTTCTCTCCTCAATTATTATAAATAGTGCATTATCGTCTGCATCATGCATAAAGATATTACTATGATTCTTTATTTTATTATTAATTGTCCATTCTTATGACAAACATTCATTACCTCTATATTTAATTATATATTTATATGTATTTATACATGTGCATATCAAATGCTTAATTATTTATTGTGCTTGCATTTAAATGCAATGTTTGATTATGTATGTTGTGATATTGTTGTGCCTTGTTTGTGTGAATTGGGATGAAGTAGGTCACCACGGGTTTGTTAGGACAGTGTATGATACCGTCAGCCATGTATGGGGAGATTGGCACCTCGTGTACATCTGATGATATGGAAAAACTACAGCGTGGCCTCCTGTTGGTATAAAAAAGAAAAGAGAGTATAAAAAAAAAATGAGTGCTGGTCAAGTGAGGATTAGATCATTCGGCCATGTATGGGAGATTGGCTCCCTGGTGCACACGTGAGAGGATGTGCCATGTGTGAGGATGCCTCATCGAGGGTTTCGGTGACGTCATTAAGCAATTTCCACTTCTTTGATTATTTGAAGTTGTATTTATTTGTGAGTGTTGATGTTGTCATATGTTTGACTGGTTGTGTGTTCATTTTAATATTTTAGGAAGCGGTTTGTGTGAATATCTGTATTATGCCATAATTGTTATTCATTATTAACTCACATTTCTTCTGTTTAACTTTTCTAAGAATTGGGCTCTTCTTTATTCCAGCTAAAGCTTCGTTTCCTTCATCGCAGAGCTAAAAAAGTAATTTGCAGGAATTAGGCTCTTCTTTGGCGTGTATGAACTTTGTGATTTAGGCTTACTACGGGTCTCGGGAACTTTAAGCTTATCTGGGCTCTCGTGCCGGTTTAGACCATGGTTTCGGATCGTAACATCCTCTTAAATAGTTGTATTTTTTTTAAAAATAATTTTATTATTATCATTTATTTGACTTGCAGGTTTACGTTGTACCCGTATCCAACCCAACCCGATTATAACCCACGGGTTCACGCATTTAATGGGTTGGGTTGGGTAAGAAAAATCATTGACCTGCACATACGGGTCAGCTACTTTAAATCAATCAACCCAACTCAATTTGACCCATGTGCAGCCCTAGACTGATTTGGTTCCAGATCAAATCGAACTGTAAAAGTCAAAATTAATTTTTTTGTTGAAACCAAATTGCATTGAAGTAAGTTTAAAAATTAGACTGAATTCATAAGTTTGGTGAAAATAGTTCAGTTTTATTTAAAAGAAATAATTATTTTGTAATAACTGATCCAAATATTGAAAACCAAAGACAAAACTATAATGAATAATCAATCGAAAAATGGAAGTAATTCAGTTTGGTTTAGTTTTCTGTTTTTATATTCTTACTTTCATATTCTTGTTCACAGGTAAAACCGTGAGTCAGTCCGCTAAAACCCTGCTTGCATATGAACAAATGAATTGTAGCTGCTTCATTAACTGATCACTAACCACAAATCTCATGGTTACCAAGTTCTTTCCCAGAGCCAACTCTCTTCCTCTTACCATTATCTCCCCAACCCACTTTTCCTTCCCCAATTCTTCTGTTTCCATGCTCTCCATTATTTCTTTTCCATCTACAGCTGCTACTCAAGCAATAACCCTAAAATCCCATCTTTATGGACCCTCTCTTCTTAAAGGCAGAATCCCATTTCAAAAGTCTCAATCCCAATTGGATCCGAAGCCAATTGAAGAACAGGTAATCGATGAAGAGAAATTCTCTCGGGTATTTGATATTGCTGCTCTTCGAGTCCCAGCAAAGGATTGTTTTGCTCTGGAGAGTAGACTCCGAGGCCATTTGTTGAATTGGCCGCGGATTCGTAATATTGCTAGAGTGCCTGGAGATGAGGTAGAACAAGAGCTTGTGTCTCTTTTGGATAATAGCAAAAATGGAAATGGAGATGAAGAAGGAAAGCTTGATGCTTTGAATCGAATGCTCTATGGGAGAATAAAGAGAGATGGTAAAGAATTAATTCCTGTTTTGTATAGGGAGAGATTGGTGAAGGAGTTTAATTATAGGGGGTTTGTTAAGTTTAAGAATTTAGCGAAGATTTCAAGGCCGCCAAAGAGGAAGAGAAAGAAAGAGGAAGAAGAGGAGAAAATGAGGAGGAAATGTAGGAAGAAAGGATTTTCTGTGTTGGAGGTTGTGGATGAGGAGGAAGAGGATTGGAAAGGTTTGTTGGGGGATGAGTTTAAAGGGAGGAAGAAATGGAGAGGTTCAACAAGGTTGTTGCTTTTGGATGAGAGATATGTTGATAAAAGAGTTGAAGATTTGCCCCAGGCTATCCAGGTGGCTAATCCAAATACCTTTGGTTCTTTGTGAGTCAATTTCATATTTCGACTGTTTGCTTTTGTAGCATTTGTATTGCTCTTGGTAATTTTTATTGTTTCTTGTCATGATTCATTAATGTCATTTGTGCAGAAATTTCGAAGTTTGATATTATAGTCAATGGGCTTGCTTTTTGTGAGTTGATTTTGGTCTACTTTGGTTAGAATTTGTGGTGCATGTTTGCTTATCACGTGTTTTATTAAGAATATAGGATAGTGATCAATAGCATGGTTAAAATTTCAAATGTTGCTGTCCCATAGTCATTAATGTCATGGGGTTTATGAATGATTGCACACGTATTTCAATTGAGATATAGAACTTTGGAATTGGCACGCCAATCATGTGCCCTTGAGCGTCGCTCCAAAGTTCTGAATTATGGGAGTTGGTGTGAATTCTAAGCAGTGTGAGTGCAGATACTTTGGGTGTTAAAGACTTGTTGCAGTAGCAATATTGTTGCTTGGTCAGTTTGTTAACATCATAATTGTCCACCTACGAAAGACAATTCTATGGCATTGTCACCAAGATGGACCTTGTCCTGCTTCTTTATAAGACAATTTCTTGTTTCCAACCATTTCAATTCAATTTTTATGAGAGACTTCTCTTCTAGTTATTAGACACTCTTAACAATTAATGATTGTTTATCATTATGGCCACCATTTACTCATTGTTCCCCATATTGTAAATTAACCGCTATGTAAATTTATGATTCCTTTTATAAACTGTTTCTGGTGGTTTTTTTAATATATTAGTCATAATATGCTTAATAATAAGGTGGTTCATAATGCTCCTTTTTCCATCTTTTTTCTGTGCACCATCTTGATATTTGAGACATTTGGTTGGAGGGATTGGCAGTACTCCACAGTCTGCTCCTTTTCTTTATGTCAGTTGCCAGCTATAGCTAATTCTTCTGTCCATGACATGAATATTTGTTTGTATTGTTCTTTATTTTGTCATTTATTACTTTATCATGTTATCTTGGTAAAGTTTCATCTTTTTCCTTGTTTATGATATCACAGCTACAATGCTCATTCTGTTCTGCAGGTGGCTTTACAAGAAACTATGGAAGAAAACCCAACTTCTAGTTTTGAACTTATTAAATGCAAGCTTACTTTGTTTTATGATTACTGGCAGATGAATGAGGTATATTGCACCGAGATCTCATTAGTGTCTTTTACTTTTGCATTTGCTTCTTTTGTTTTTACTGTTTAATTATGTCTCTAGCCTAGAGGAGTTAGATTAACTCATTTACGTGGTTTTGAACTGAAAATGATTATCAAGGTGACACTATATTGTCTTTTGAAA
The DNA here is from genome assembly GCA_948099535.1 of Jatropha multifida. Classification (NCBI taxonomy): domain Eukaryota; kingdom Viridiplantae; phylum Streptophyta; class Magnoliopsida; order Malpighiales; family Euphorbiaceae; genus Jatropha; species Jatropha multifida. The sequence goes on along the minus strand of CANUEX010060562.1, from coordinate 19,674 downwards.
GAGAGAATAATATTGTTCCTCGATTTCTCAGAGACCTAAGATTTCCTCAAATTTTGTCTTACAGGCCTTGAAATGAACTGAATTGTTAAAAAACATCTTGGATTTGGCTTAGCTAGGGTTGGCTTGTTTTTCTAGAAATAAACTAAGCTCAAGCCTTTGCTTGGAGATTATTTGTCTTTATGCTTGGTTTGATATAGGCTAATGAACAGGTTCAACAGGGAATCCTGTGTTGCATTTTATAATTTTACCATACTTTATTTTTGTTTCTGCAATAACGTATTTATTTTACTTTTTGTTATTTTGCTTCTCAAAATATGTCTCTGGGTAAGTAATGCTATCTTTAGTTAAATTTTATATTATGATATTAGATGAACTAATTCAGTAATATGCTTAGGCAAATCAAACTTGATTGTGGTCAACCTGGCTCAAGCTTAAGCAGAATTTGAACTTTTTTTCTCCTTGAATCAAGTTGCTCAAATTGGGAGTGATTATTTTTAAGCTTTGACTGTCTACAGCTACGCCCATTCCTAGTTTCCTGATCATACATGTTATAAGCAAGGGGGTTTCTGGTGCACTTGGAAATTGCAAAGTGAATAAAATACTTTTTTTTATCATTTTCGCAGGTTTTGGAGGCTTTTCTACCAGAAGGAGTGATAATTCCATCATCTTTTGAAATAATTGGGCATATTGCACACCTGAACCTGAGAGATGAGCATTTGCCATACAAGAATCTTATAGCTAAGGTGTATTTTTGAAACTTTTTATATTTTTACCATCTTGATGGCATACTCTAGAATTAAAATATATGAACTTTTGTAATGTTGAAATGTTTTGTAATGTGTATATGTATTATTTACAGGTAGTCCTGGATAAAAATAAGCCAAAGATACAAACTGTTGTAAACAAGATTGATGCCATACATAATGATTACAGAACACTGCCGCTTGAGGTGTTGGCTGGAAATCACTCCCTTGTGACCATGGTGGTTGAGAGTGGATTACATTTTCATGTTGATTTAGCAACAGTGTATGTTTCTTTGCTTGCAACCTGCTTGGAAATTCAGCAAAAAAAATTTCATATCTTGTTCTCATGTTATTTAGAGAATCAACTAGAGAAGAAATGCTCCTTTATTTCTCTATTATTTAGTTGAAAATTCCGACACGCGTCCTTCTAGTTGATGCTGTGTGTTAGCCATCATTCATTCTACTGAGGTCCAGGTTATGGACCCAGGATAACCGAAGCCTAAAAGAAAAATTAGCCTGTCATGTATAGCTTTAAAACCCATCCCTTCACTGTATTTGATGGATGTGGTTACTTCTGCAACCACCAGAAAAAAAAAGAAAGTTTCAGTACTTAGCCATATATTTATTAAACATCCTATAACAGGGGACCAGACCTCCTAGGCACCCCAAAATCCTCTTGTTAAATTCTCTTGCAGTCGGTTGAAGTTTTTTTGGCTGTCTGCAGTCTTCTGATTTATTTTCTCAAATTTGGAATTCTTTTTAAATGGCTGTGGAAGGCCCTTTATAGATATATTGTGTTTTCAGTTATTAATTCCTGAACAGCCTAATTTGGATCTCATGTTAAACTATGGGTGAAACTATAGTGGGGAAAAATAGAAATAAGAGCAAATAGGACTTAGGCTTGCTCCTTTGTTCAGGTATTGGAATTCGAGGCTTGCAAATGAAAGACAAAGGCTTCTGAATGGCTTCACTCGCAATGATGTTGTTTGTACGTTGAATCTTTACCTCTTTCTTGCTTAAATATGGAATTTTTATTTTTTTAGGAGTATGGCCTATAGGAGTGAGTTTATATATAGTCATATAGTATTGGATCATTAGATTGATAATTTTAATGGAAGTTGAAGGGCTATAGTCTTTTGAAAACTGGAGGCTCATGCCCCCACCCTCTCCGCCTGTTGAGATAAGTGACTGAAAAAGAGTACCATATCGTTGTAGCAATATTATAATTTGAAACACTTTTTATGGTTATGCTCCAAATTCTTGTGGATTATCCAAGGCGGTGACTATATTAATGTACTGACATATTTCATGTACATCTTTTTGCAATCAATAGGTGATGTTTTTGCTGGGGTTGGTCCAATAGCTTTATCTGCTGCAAAAATAGTGAAACGTGTATATGCAAATGATTTGAACCCTAACGCAGTTGATTATTTGGAGAGAAATAGTGTTCTCAACAAGCTTGAGAGGAAGATTCAGGTATGATAGTGTGCTTTTGATGCATACATCTTGTGTGAAAGTTTTCTTTCTCTTCTAAACTATAAAAGTCAATGATGATGAAAAGAGCCATCAATTATAATCTTTCTTAGAAGACACATGAATCCTAGTAATATTAAGAATTAGTGACTGCTGACTAGTGAACACCAAAAGAGTGGTACATATAGAAGTTACGTTACTATAAAACAATATTTTCATGTGACTCACACGGCAATAGTCAGGGTTCCTGTAAAATCTGCCATACCCTTACCTGAGCTTCTTCAACACAATTCTACTGCTCAAAATCATCCAAATCTGACTAAAAGTTATGGTGAGCCTGTTTTAGGCCCAAGATTATTCTGTTTATGCGGTTAGCATAATTATTTCTTAGCAATTGTGCTTCATATTAAGGTTCTTGCTTTGTCATTTTCTAGGTCTTTAATATGGATGGAAGGAGGTTCATTCAGGCTATGTTATCAAGTGAGAAAGCTCAGACCATTACGCAGGTGGTTATGAATTTGCCAAATGATGCAGCAGAATATCTAGGTGTGTTGTTTTTCTTAATTCTAACTAGTTCCTTTGGGCTTAGCAAACTTCTGATTCTAAAGTGGATTGAATAATTTAGATATCTCTATTCAATTAGATCATATGCTTGCAATTCCTAAGCATTTATTTATTAGGACAGTTGAAGGTTTCTAGTACTCTGTTATGTTTGCTTATGGACTTACAAGTAGGGTTACATCAATTGTGAGACCATTATTTATTCACAAAAAAAAAAAAAGAAAGGAATTTCACTTTGTCTGGGTTTCACAGTTTACCGTAGCTGAATGATCGGGATAAATTGTTAACTATAGTTCAGGCAGTTCCATGAGAATAAATTTGAAGGCTGCTCTCTATAAGTATTTCTTCCTTCATTAACAGATGCATTCAGAGGGATTTTTAAAGATAACCACAGGAGGAGAGAATTCACTTTGCCAATGATCCATGTTTATGGATTTTCTAAAGCTCGAGATCCAGAATTCGACTTTCATGAGGTCTGCTGCCCAAACCTTTTATGCTGCGTTTGGATCCATGTATTTAATTTGAAACCTGCTAGTTTAAAGTGTCGAGTATATTTGAAATGACAAACTATTAAAATTTGTTATGAATTTCATTCAAATCCAAACTGATAAACATTTGACTATTCAAAACAATGGATTTTAATTAAACCTAAGTCCTTTTCATTCAAATATTTGAAGCCAAACACAATATCATGATGGACTCGATATGCACATACTCTCTTGTATATCTTTCTTCCTGCCTCAACTTTCAGTGCATGACTGTTTTATTATTAGTTTGTTTATTGTTCTGAACTTTGTTGTCTAAATGATGTAAATGCAGCGGATAAGAATCGCTTTGACAGAGGTAGCAGTTGATGTCGAAATGCATAAGGTACGCCTGGTGGCACCTGGAAAGTGGATGTTGTGTGCCTCGTTTAGGCTTCCTGAGAGTGTGGCATATGCATATACTATGTAAATAATAAAATAAATATTGCCCGAAAATATAATATGATTTCATTCATTTGTCATATATTCTAATGCCAGGCTGGTCATTTTGCTAAGATTTTATTTGGTAATATATAAAAAATTCTTGGATGGAAAGGAACTGTCAGGATTTTATCTTTTTTACTTTTTGCAATATAATTTTCATTGTTAAATTATGTTCAGAATGTCCTTGTACAAACTCCTGCTGAATGAAAATGGGCAGTTTCACTTGATAAATACACGATGATCTGATTCCCGTCACTGCAAATTTCTATTCAAAACTTTCATTACTGAAAACTAAGTTGCAATTCTGACATTTGCAATCAAGATACGAGTCTTTGCATAGGAAAGAGATATATTCTTTTAGTCGAAACAAATATGGGGAAAGTTTCCTTCTATTGGTTTGTGGCTATGGTTTCTGTAATTGGGCTTGATGATGGAGGCTTTTTCTGCTTTTTATTTAAGCAAGAATTAAACTTACATCTGGAGTTGTAGATGTGGAATAGGCCGGAGAAAATAGGGATGGTGAGTAGGCGTTCATACACATGTAACTCACGCCATTGAGAGTCGGCTTCTTCAATAGCGACACTGAGTAGGAACAAGACGACTGGGATGGCACGGAACAGATCATATAGTAATAATAACGAAGAAGAGAGTGAATTAGGTTTGAGGAAAGGTCTCTCATTTTAATTTATCAATTTGGTGGGTTGCATTGTAAACTGTCCTTTGTTCTGTTCCTCGAGAGAGAGAGAGACCTTACGGACACAATTTGCCTTTTGCTTTCTACGCCCGAGTCTCTGTTTTGTGCTGAACATCCCAAGACAACTAACAGATGACAGTGACCTTTTCATACACAAAAACTCGAATATTTGATGCATTGATTTGTCCTTTTTGAACGGTCCAGATTTATCCCTCCAAAATTTGCATACCCGTTTATTTTTGTCTCTTCGCCAACAGATCTTGGGGTGAGACATTTTTTACTTCCTGAGTGGCCATGTCACATGGACTCTGTTTAGGGCTAGGTTCTGGGACAGCATTGGCAATGTGGGGCTGATGGGGTGAAAGGGCAGAAATGGAAATGTCTGTAAGAGAGAGAGAGAGAGAGGAAATCCTAGTTTGAGATTGAGACCTAAAATGAATACGTGGTATGGTGCGGTGTGGTCCTTGGTTGTGCTTATTGCGGTGGAGAGATCTTTGGGTATTTTGTACTAAAATAGTTAGAGCTTTCACAAGTTGTACAAAGCCAAAACTAAGAGTCATTCAACTTCACAACAATGCTTACCCACCTACTCCTCTCTCTCCCCCATTTTTATAACAATCAATTATCTTTCTAAACAATAAAAACCCTACTTTTTCAATTATATACATATTCAAAATCACTTCCTAAAAATTAGGACCGCGGTTCAGCCAATTTCCAATTCCAGTTTTAAATTTCACCATTCCTCCTCAGTGCTCAAAAAAAGAATTATGAGAGCTAAGTTTTTTCAGTTACCAACTAATGGTCAATTGGTCATGCATGAAAAGGAAACTTCCAGCAAAAGGCTGATTCTTAAAAAAAAAAAAAAAGAAAGAGGGCTTATTCGTACTTATTTCCTTGAGTTCCAATGCCATCTAGCCATTTTAATCTCTTTATGTAGAAAATAGAAAGTAAGGAAAGGCTAAGTTTCCATATTTTATAGTTGGTATGTATCGCACGTTGCACCACCCAATTCCAGATTTATAACTATTATTATTATTATTATTATTAAATTTCAGATTACCATCATATATATTTAATATTTAATGTCATACAATTCTTTCTCGACGTTTATAAATGCAATAAACATAAAGGAGCCATTTTTTTCAAAAATCAAAATATATACTATATAAAAGTAGAAATAGAGGGAAATAATGAGATTTTCTATATCACTCTTAATGAAATATAAAATGTGTTAAAATATCCTTAATGATGATCAATTTAAAATTACAATTTATTAGCTGATTGGATATAATTTATAAAAATTATTCTTTTAGCCAATCATGTGCAGTCTGATAATCTTCTCATCTATGCGAAGGAGTGAGAGGTTTCAAATTTGAATCCTCTCAACTATAGGTGTTTTCACCGATTGAATTATTGTGTAGTTCACAGTGTTAAGGTCTCCTAATGAATAAAAAAATATTTTTAAATAAATATATATAAATAATTAAACATTTTAAAATTTTAATTTATTTTTTAATAAATATATATGATAATGAGATGTTTGAAAATTTTTTTATATTTTATCTATTAAATATTTAATTCTTTTAAGAAATATATATTAAAAAAGAAAGAAAATATTTTTTTTCTTTTTGATAAGATATTTTTCGTTTAAAAATAAATTTTTAAATAGCATATATATATATATATATATATATATATATAATATTTTAGCGTATATATATATATAAAATATTTTGGTGAGGAGAGAGAAAAGAAACAAGTATGTTTTTTTTACTGATGTTTTTATTTTTTATGTTTGTAAGATTTGATTAGATAAATTTTTTAGAAAGTAGAATTTACATAATTAAATTTGTATGGTAGACAGTTGAAATTTTTAACTTTAGTAAATTAATTTTTTATTTATATATTTATATATCTATATACATTCAAATGTTTTTTTTTTATTAACTGAGTTACCAATTTGATTGTTGTGTAATTCGTAATATCATTTCAGGCATTAAGGCTATGTTTGATATGATGTAATCAATCATGTAATGGAATCGGATTACATCAAATAACTGATTACATTATTTAGTTAGACTTTTTCTAAAAAAAATAATATAATTAAGATTACATGTGTAATCTTCATTATTTAATTTAATGTAATGTTCATTACATAAAAAAAATACATGTATTGCTCATTACATCAAGCATGTGTAATATCAATTACATTAAGTTACACCAATAAAAAATTTACTATTTAAGGCTATTTAACACTACTACCTCACCACCACAACCACCATCACTACCACCGCTCCACCACTACTACCACCACTGCTCCACAGCTACCACACCGCTTAACCACTACCACTACCATCACTAACGCTCCTCCACCACCATCGCTCCATCATCACCACCACCTTTATCACTCCATCACTTCCACTACCACAACTGCTCCACTACCATCATCACCTCAACTACCACCATAATTACTCCACTACCCTTATCGTCACCTCAACCACCACCACCACCACCACTGCTCTACCACCTCAACCACCACCACTCTCACCACTATCGCTGCTCTACCACATCACTACCACCACCAGCGCTCTACAACCACCATCGCCTCAATCACCATCATCACTACTAGCACTCTACCACCATCATCATCACCACAACCATCACTTTGTGTTGTTGCTGCCACCACCTCAATCACTCTACCACCACCATTATAACCACCACTCTACCACCACCACCACCTCATAATAAAAATTATATTTTGCTATTTAATATGCAACACATAATAAAAATTATATTTTATCATAGAAATGGAAATAATTGAATGAAAAATCACTAAAAAGATCAAAATACCCATAATTTTATATTGTAATCTAATTTATTCAATGAAAACATATGAAAAAAAGTTAATTTAGAATGACTTAATTAACTTTTATTTTATTATATTACATTAGGTGTAACACCCCAAAATTTCAGATATTAAAATGGTATTATTTGGATGGGTCATAAATGGTATCACCCGAGAGAAAAATAATATTTTATTTAGACCTGATAATGATATTGAACGTAATTAATATTTGTGGAGTAATTAGACTTTATGTGATTAGTCTTAATTAATTTAAGTTAAGATATAAATTGTTCACGATTAAGTATTAAATTGCTGGTGAAAAGTAGTTTACCGGTCTGTGAATAGTACCACTAATCTAAAACTTTATATTATTTTGGTTCGGAAAAATTATTATTGATGCTTAATATTTTATTTAATATTTTTGGAGTATATTTATATGATTTAGGTGGGTAGCAAATATTTCATGAATATTTTTGGAAAATTTAAATATTTAATGAATAGTATTTTCTAGTGTAGTATATTAAGGAATAATTAAGAAATTATTTTCATAAAATTAATTTAATTAATTGGTGAAGTTGGATAATAATTAAAGGAGAATTATTTAGTGAATATTTAGAGCCTTTGGATGAGAATACTAGAGACTTAATCCTAGCCATCCATTTGACATAAAATGAAGTAGCCAAGTTTGACTTTGCTATTTAAAAACAACACTTATCCAACATTATTCCTTCTTCTTCTTTCTCCCATCTCCAACGCCACACTCTCCCTCATTCTCCTCCTTATTCTTTTATTTTTTCTACTATTAAACTACCTAAAATTAAGTGAATTAAACCAAAGTCTAGTAATAAGATTTGAAGAATTAAGCATAAAAGAGCTTTTTAGTATCCAAAGGGCAGAAGAAAGCTTGTGGCAACAAAAAGCAAGAGTTAAATAGTTGAGAGAAGGAGATGCAAACATAAGGTATTATCATGCTATTGTCAATAAGAGGGTTGCAAAAAACTAGATATGGGGATTAAACTATCAAGGTAGATGGATTTATGAAGTAAATGAGGTGAGGGATGCAATCTTTTCTCATTTTTCAGATTTGTACTCAGCTGACTCAGTTACTAGGCCTTACTTAGGAGGTGAGGGGTTGGCAAAGCTTTCCCATTCAAAGGTGATTGGTCTTGAGGCCCCTTTCACAGAAGAAGAAATTAATGAAGCAGTGTGGTGTTGTGTGTCGTCAAAGGCACTAGGTCCAGATGGATTCACTATTGAGTTTTACAAATTGTGTTGGGATACAGTTAAAGGAGATTTAGTTCATTTTTTTCAAGACTTTACAATCATGGGAAATTGTCAAAAGGAGTTAACTCAAGTTTTATTACTTTGATTCCAAAATCTGCCTCTCCCCAAGGTTTGGATGAGTATAGGCCTATCTCTTTGATTGGAAGAGTGTATAAAATTGTTTCAAAGCTACTTTCGTTGAGACATAGGCATGTAATGCAATCAATTATCGAAGAAAATCAATTTGCTTTTGTCAGAGGGCGCCAAATAACAGATGGTATTTTGATTTGTAATGAACTAATTCACAACCTGAAGAGAAGGAAGCAAAAGGTAGTTTTATTCAAGGTTGATTTTCAGAAAGCCTATGACTCAGTTACTTGGAATTTTCTTCTCTCTACGATGGTAAAAATGGTTTTGGTGAGAAATGGCGTCTTTGGATGAAGGAATGCCTAAAAACCTCCAGGCTTTTAGTGTTAGTAAACGGGTCTCCCACTAAAGAATTCGTGATGTTTAAAGGCTTAAAACATGGTGACCCTCTTTCACCCTTCCTGTTTCTTATAGTGGCTGAGGGGATGAATATTCTTCTCAAAAATATTATGGCGACAGGCCTTATTTCAGGTGTAAAGGTTGGGGAGGATGAAATTATGGTATCTCATCTACAATTTGATGATGACTCAGTTATCTTCAATGTAGCGGAGGAGGATCATATTCGTAATTTACGTAGAATTATGGTATGCTATCAATTTATTTCAGGACTTCGGATAAATTTCAATAAAAGTAGGTTATTCAGGGTGAATATCGCAGATGATGAATTAAACTCTCTTGCGAATATATTAGATTGTATTCCAGATCATTTACCTTTGGTATACCCACTGGGGTTAGTTCAAAAAAGGTTGCCACTTGGTCAACTGTAATTCAAAATTTTGAGAATAGACTCTCTCTTTGGAAAGCTAGAAATTTCTCATTCGGAGGGAAGTTTGCCTTGATCAAATATGTTCTTGCTTCATTACCATTCTACTATATGTCTATCTTTAAAGCTCCTTCTTTTGTCATTAAAAAAATTGAAGCAATCCAGCAGCGGTTTCTATGGGGTAAGGGTCAGGTTAATGACAAATCAGTTAATTGGGTGGCTATGAAGTCATTATGTAGAAGAAAAAAGTTTGGTGGAGCGGGTGTTCCTAATTTTAAACAGAAAAATAGAGCTCTTTTGGGGAAATGGTGGAGGAGGTTCAAATCGGAGGATGACTTTCTTTGAAAGAGAGTGTTAATCTCTAAATATGGGAAGGAAGGTCTGCTTAATACTGATTTGGATAAAGAGTTTTGGAAGAAAATGTCTCCTTTTTGGCAAGATATTGTGGCAGTAGGGTCTTCTCACCTTAAGCCTTTTTTTCAAGGAGGTTTTAGATGGATTCTTGGGAATGGTTCTAATATCAGATTCTGGATGGATTCTTGCATCGAGAATGTTCCACTCTCCTCTTTGTTTCCTAGATTGTTTCGTCTAGCAAAGAATAAAAGAACCAAAATATGTGATTGTGGATTCTTTGAAAACAATAACTGGGTTTGGAGGGTGGAGTGGTTACGCAACCTAAGAAGTTTTGAGGAAGAATATTGGGCTCAATTGCTTGTTAAATTAGAAGGGTTGTGCATTTTGCTGCTCTAGTCTGACAGACTATCTTGGATGTTCTATAAACAAGGTAAATTTTTAGTTAAAAATTTGTCATGCTTGCTGGAGGAAGCTAAGTCAGAAGATGATAGTGTGCCCTTTAATCTTAAACTTATATGGTCTTCTGTTTTCCCTTCTAAAGTTTCTTTTTTCCTATGGAGAGTAATGATTAATAGGATTCCCTGCAGAAGCAATCTCCTTAGTCGTAATATTTTATCTAGCTCACAAGATAGTTTATGCCCCTTCTGTGTTGCTGATATTGAGACTGTCGATCATGTTCTTCTCCACTGTTATTTTGCTAGAAAGGTTTGGGAAGGTATTCTGAATTGGTGGAATGTTCTTTGGGTTCTACCATATTCTGTGATAGAATTAGAATGGCAATGACACAGTGTTATCAAGCTTAAAGGATGTTCTCCTTAGTGGGTATTTGTCTTTGGTCTATTTGGTTTGTGAGAAATAAAGTTATTTTTAATAACGAGAGTAAAATCCCATAGGAATTGGTGGATTTGGTTAAAGCAAGGAGTTTTGAGTTATTGAAAGCAAAAAATCAGATAGGGTTTGTTAATCTTTGTGACTGGTTTGCTTTTCCTATTGAGGTGTGTAAGGCAAGTTGTGCTGTAAAAATGAAGAAGTTGAGTTCAGTTACTCCAACTTTATGGGCCTGTCCATGTATAGGTTGCTTAAAATTCAATACTGATGATTCCTCCTTAAGTAAACCGGGTCCTACTGGTGTTGGGAGTGTCTTGAGAGACAGCAACAGTATAGTGAAATGCATCTTCTTGCATTCAATTGGGATTCTAGACTCCAATGAAGCTGAGGTACTTGCTATTTTCGCAGCCATTGAGATTTTCTCTCTATCCTCTATGAAGAATTGTTCCTTGATCGTGGAATCAGATTCAAAAAATGCTTTGTGCTAGATCTCAAAAGCAAAATAGACCTTGGGGATGGTGGCAAAAATTTAATAAGTTTGATCATTTGGTAGCTCAACTCAATCAAGTTCATTTTGTCTTTACCCCTAGAAATGGAAATTATTTTGCTGATTCATGAGCTAAAAAAGGAGTTTCAGTTGCGTCTCCTTTCCTCGCATGGATTTAATCAAGATATTTTTGTCCCTCGGTCTCTTTTGTTTTAGGATTCTGTTGTTTAGTTTGTTGTATTTTGGGGTGCGTCAATTTGGTGCACTATATATATTGTTTCTTAATTATGTTTGTGTTACTGTAGTCCAGCTCATCTCAAGAGTTTATTTTGTGTATTAGTATATTTTATTTTCTAATAAAATTATATGATTGCTGATAAAAAAGTATTTACTTTTAATAAATAAAATACTAAATCTGATAAATTAATTTTAATAGTAATTTCTGATATCTTTATTGTATTTTCCTAGACAAATAAATCTTGCTTGCTGCTTATCCTTCAATTCTTTATAAAAATAGTTTAGATAAATAAAATTTGAAATTAGCTATTATAAAAGTCATATTACAAAACACACCGGCAGAATCCTGCACCTGCACCATCTAAGAGACAAGACACGATACGAGGAAAAGGATCCTCCGTCATATAAATATATAATAATATATATAAATATTAGGCAAAAAGGAGGTAAGAACACCCAACATCCTATTTTTATAGTTTACTTCTACCTCCATCATCACTGCTTAAAGAAAACTTATTTTTTTTTTGGGATATAGTTGAAGATAACTTTGGTAACCTCAGCTTTTTGAGAACTTCTTTCAATTAACTCCCCATTTTTTCACTTTTTTCAATCAAGTCCCCATTTTTTCCGCTTTTTTCAATCCTCTCTGGAATTTCAAGACTTTTCCCAACTAACTCTACATTTTGAACATTTTTCTCAAACAACTCCGCTAACCTTACAGCCACACTTTTTCTTGCTTCAGGAGAAACACCATTCTTGCCAATAATTGACTCCAATATTGCCTCTGATAGTAGTTTATTCTCTATCAAAGCATTCTCAACTTCTGGTAGTGATCCATCTTTTGAAAAGCTAATCTGTAGTTACAGAAAATAGAAAATGAAATGGAAAATCAATAACTAAAGGGGAAGAAAAAAGCTGTATAAAGAAAAAAAAAAAAAGCTAATCATATCACGTAAGATTTGTGAGCAGGTTGTCGGTGATGATAAATAAGAAACATGCAACTATAAAACAAAAGGTCTTCCTTTTTAAAAGACTTATTTGAAAATTTAAAAAAATTGCCAAAAGTTATAAAAATATAATTACAGCAAATCAGGCTCCATTGATTTCTCACTTATATTTTTTATCATAATCATTTTCATCAATTTGATAAGTCATAAGTAGGTCTACATTTATTGTATAAATTATAATATTATTTTGACTCAATGAACGCCTAATAAATAAAAAGAAAATATCAAGAAATAAAAATTTATAACTATCTAAAAACTATAAAACACTTCTCAAAACCATGTTCAACTTTTAGAGTTTGATAAAGGTTTTTTATGAAATCATATGTAGCGTTTTACAAAGATAATATTTTTTTTTCCGAATTCAGCTAATCAAACAGTTAATGTCCTAAAATAAAATACTAATTCAATAGCTTTTTATCCATCGCTTCTAATTTAAACCACTTTATAATCAGTTACATTGTCGAATAGACTCTAAATATTTTTTATCATTAGAAAAAAGAATGAAATTTAATAATCGACTACTAGAATACTAATCTAGAATTGTTACTCACCGCTACTGAACCATTAGGCAGTTGTGTGAAAAGAACAGAGGAGCCAGGAGGAAAGATTTCTGATTTGAAGACCTCTAAGAATCTATCAATGGCCTTAGCTTGTGCATCAGTGTATATTCCTACTGATTTCCAAAAGGCTACACAATTCTCTGAAACCTTCTCTGAGTATTGTTGGCCCGTTAATGGCAAAATCATTGTTATTTTTATGAACTTCTCAAATGGACCTTCACAAACACCAGATAGTCATTACATAATTCAACATGATAATATTAAAATAAAACTGAAAAGCAAAATATCCATTGATCAAGTAAAATACATAATTCAACATGATCCTATTCGAACCAAACAGTTAGGGTGGGGACCAATATGAATGTTAAAGTAAAAAAAAAAAATTTAAATACTTAAGCAGCATATAGGTTGACTTGACAGCCCCAAGATTACCGGGAATAGAAGCTAACTGACATTCCCATAAGAACCGGTACGGCGGCAACACAAGCTAAACGACGAGTCGGCTTAAGATCCGGTTAACAGAGAGAGAAAAAAGGAACTATTATCTGTTTTTTTACCTGTAACGATATCCCTAAAAAACTCGACGGAATCATTCAATTCCTGTGCACTCTTCCCCTTCCACTTAACAGCAAGCAACGGCACCGCCTCATCCTCTAAGTACACTCCTATCGCCGTGAACTTAACGAACTTGCCTTCGATCTCCAATCCTCTAACCCCTAAACCGAAAAACAAAGAAATATTTAATCAGTAAAAGATGACCGGAGTTAGTGAGCATGCGACGAGGATGCGTAGATTAAAATAATAATTAACCTGTGCCGCCGAGGAATAGAGTTTTATTTGAGGCCGGAGGTTTCACTGCCGGCGAGAATGTTACGGTGTCGACTTCAATTTGAGTAACGGATGTTGCTGCTGGAGACATGGTTTCTGCTGCGTTATTTGTGCTTCTTTTTGGATTTGTTTTGTTTGCGAAGATGAGTAACGGTTCGTTTTATAGAGAGTCAGGGCCTCAGGATTGGTTGGCGAACCAAACGGGTGTTAATATTATATTAGTATAATAATCTATTTACTATACAAATTATAATAAACATAAATAAATTAAATATAATACACGACAAGAAAGAGGGGAGTTGCTGGAAGAATTTAAGACTGGCAGGGAGATGACAGAAGAGTAGACGGCACGTGGTTTGATGGTGAGGTAGTGCGGGTAAGTAAGAGTAGCGGTGAGGATTGAGCAATAACAAGGATGGCAGCCGGGGAGTACCCACGAAAAATAAACTATCCAATTCCGAATTCATGAACAACCGAGGCTCCGTTTGTTAGTTTGTTACAGTTGTTTGTTTTTAATTTTTTATTTATTAAAAATAGAAAATTGTTTTTAATTTTTATTTACTTATTTTTCAAAATTATTTTTTCTTTTCTTTTAGTTCATGATGTGAAAAATTCTTCCACCCTTATTAAGTCATTAAAAATTTTAGTTAATAATACAAGAATCTAAAACTATAAAATCTAAGACAAAATAATAAAAATATTTCACACTTCAATTTTTAAGTTCAAAGTTAAATTAACTATTGCTTGTTTTGTATACAATCAATTGAATAAAAATATAAATATCCAAGTACTAAATGACATTAAATTTATAAAGATAGAGAAAATAATAATAAATAGAAAAAAGACACTAAGTAAAGAAGAGATAGAAAAAAAAAACGTAGAATTTTAATAGAGATAATAAAACTAATGCTTATATATTTTAGTTAAACAAATGATATTAGATTTATATAATAATAATGATGATGATGGTTCTAAAAATCGGATCGGACCCGTCAGTTCAACTGATTTAATCGAGAACTAGACCCTAATTCGGTTCGGGTTGGATGTCAAAAATGGTAGTAAAAAAATCAAATGAAACCGGTAAGAACCGGTGCGAACTAGATAGAAATTATCGAATCGAACCGGTCATTAACTATGATTAGCTCAAAAATTGAATTCCACGTTACATAAACACACGGACTCCGGCAGTTAGTGTGGATCGAGTAGACTGGTACATTAATGCATAGCCACAACCAAATTAAATTTTATATTTTTAATTATACTTAAAAAATTAAAAAATATTATATATAAAATTCAGTCGAACTATATTGAACCTAGTCGAATCCTCCGGTTCAATGAACCTTTGTCTTTACCAGTTTATTGACCGGTCCGATTTTCAGAACATTGATAGTAATAATGATAATAATAATACAAATTTATAAGGACAAGTCTTATAAAAAATGAAAAAAAAAGGAAGAATGTAGAATAAAAACAGAAAGCATAGTTATAAAAACAGAAAGCATAGTTACAAAAACAACTATTTTTGGTTTCATAAATTCTGTTTTTTGTTTTAAAAAACTGTTTTCTAAAAGGTGAATAAAAAAATTAAACAAATTTAAACAAACAAGCTTTGTTTATTTTTTAAGAAAAAAAATGAAAAATAAAAAATTTAATCTAAAACAAACAGCACCTGAACTATCCTATAAGACATTTCATTTATTTAGTTGCTGAGAGAGAATTAGTCGTTAAAATAAGACATTTTATTTATTTAGACTTTCAATAATAAAAAACGTGACCTATGTAATTATATTTATGCACTAAAATCTCAATATCAAATTTGAATTGAAAAAATTGGTTTAAAAGTTGAAAAAAAATTGGAGCCAAAATTTTTAACCTTGAATTCTTTATTTTGCTTTACTAAATTTGCAAGTAAAAAATTAAAATTTAGAGCCAAAATTTTCAAAACTGAATTTATTTAAATGGAGATAAGTTTATAACTCTAAAATTTAATCCACAAACGCTATGGACATAGTCCTTCCTTTTGATTTAAATACAATCCCTTAAATTTTGTTTGCAATTTTAGAAGTTGTGCCTATATTCAACAATCAATCCTTAGACTTGATCTCATTGTTATCCATTGAACAATCCCCTTTTGTGGAATTTGAAACAATAACACCATCAATTAACGTCTCAGAAGAGGCACGAAAAGCCAACAAAGGGAAAAACATCACTAAAGATGTGGAAATATAGCTTGCACGTTGTTGTGTTTTAAAACTAAGAAGAGTGAGTCAAATGCTCGCAGTATTCATAAAATTACACACAGTTTATCTATATCCACTAAGATAGTTTATAAAATTTGGCATAATGCAAAAAATAATAATGTAGCTTATACCGGAATGAAAGGTCTATGAAACGGACAACCTTCAAATAGTCCTGACCTATATATTTTAGACCTTGATTTCTTTAGAGCTATAGATTCAATCAAATATAAAGAGGCTCCAAACACAATTGAGCAGCTGATTGATGTTATTATTAAAGCTTATTATGAATTCTCTACTTTTAATTTGAATAAGGTGTTAATCACATTACAAACTTATATGGTTGATATCATCAGGTGAAATTGAGGTAACAACTACAAAATAAAGCACATGTCCAAGAATAACCTTATGATGAATGATTGTTTGCCTGATGTAATTGAAGTTTATAGTCAAATGGTTAGAAAAGCCGCAATAGAAGTGCAGCATTCACTGAATCTTAATTTATATTGCACACATTTTTAATATATGTGTGCTGTCATATAAAAAAGTTCACATATTACTATTGTACGTGTGGACTAATTAAAAGATAAAGTTGTTTATCAAGACTAAATTGTAAGTGTATGCAGCTATTTTCATGTGTTCGCATTTTGTTATAGAAGTTTGCAAACAACCTTGCAAATATGAGCATCAATCTTCACATTTTTTTAGTTATCTCATTAACAGAAGCAACAAAACACGATTAAATTAATATTTGTGAATAAATTTCACTATATGTGCACACTTAATCTGTGCCCAAAATGTGTTTGGATCTCACAATTTTTTTATGCACGTTTCAGTTAATTTTTGAACATTAAATGCCAACCATAATAATATCTGCTACTTTCTTGAAATATTCCCAAAGTCAATGTTTAATTATAAATCAAAGTAAGGACATATTAAAATTTTTTCCTTAGCATTAGTCCCAAAGTTACCATATTAGAAATTTTCTTTATATAAATAAAACGCTCAAAAAGAAAATTTTCTCTATATAAATAGAATAGAGGGAGTATCACCTTTTATTGAAAATTAGAAACCACTTTAATAACTTTTTAGGGATAATTTAGGAAAAAATCTACAAAAAGACCATCTCCTTAATTCTAGAGAAATTTTGACTTTCTCTATATAAATAGAACGGAGGGAGTAATTTACTAAAAGTCTATATGAATTTTATATTCCACATGAGTCATATTGTAAATTAAGATTCAGCTAAAAAAATTTAAAGTAAGATATAATTATAATTATTATTAGAAGTTTATTAGTGATATTGATAAGTCGCTTTAAAAATATTTAATTATAACATTATTAACATTATATTCAATTAATAACTTTTATTTTTAATAAATTTCATAATTACCAAACTATAAAACATTCAATTAAATTACTAAAATATGAATACTATATATATAATTTTATTTAATATATTTTATGAAAAAAACTAAATTCATTTTATTAAGATGTTATAATTTAATTTACATAATTTTATTTATAAATAAAATTATATTATTTTTAATAATATTTTATTCATTAAGAAATATTTAAATTATTATAGGAGTCAAAGATATATATACCTTGTGCAAATATTTTAGACAAGAATGTGAGATGGCGTGGTGTTTAGTAAACTTTGTTCCAACTCTAACGCTACGTTTGGATGGAAGTGAGGGAGGGATCATTAAAGTAAGGAATAATAGAGTATGGTATAGAAAAGTATGTGAATGTTTTTTTTGTGTTTAGAGAGAATGTATGGTAAACGAAGGTTTAATAATACCGTTTTGTTTAGTTTGATAGTATAAGATGGTAAGGTTAAATATAAATATTACCAAAATACCCTTATCATAAGGATTTAATTTTTTATAAAACAAAATAATTTTTGCATAATAAATAATTCATTCTAAATTATATTTTAAAGATATTAATAAAAAGTAATACTGAAAATTAAAATATGATAATAAAATATATTTTTATAATAACATAAATTATTTTAATTTTAGTTAAATTATTTTATTTTAGTTCTTGTAAAACACGATCAAATATTTAATACCTTTTATTAACTAATTAAATTATCAATTATTTTAACTAGTAATATGCTCATTCATTAGTGTACAAATAATTTTTGATATCATAATTAGAGGAATAAAAAATTGACAATGTTCTATATCAATTATAAGCTTGCTACCATTAAAATCTAAAATAAGATCCATAATAAATCTAAAATAAGAGATATGAGTCATCCAAACCTAATCTATAAAAAATTTAACTAACAAAATAAACAATACTACTCCAAAACAGAATAAATTATCATACTTCATTTCATAAAAAATCTTGAATGTCAAATTTAATATTTATTTGAAAATCCAAAAATAATAACAAACTCTAATAATGAAAGTAAATACAATATGATAAAAAAATCATGCATTATAATCCGCCCACATGCTAGTTGCTATAGAATCTCTTAGCAATTCCCCCATTCTAGCGTCTTCATTATTATTGCTACTATTATGATGCTCCTCTTGTGAAATGTTATAATTGGAAATTTCACTATCAACTTCTACAAGTATTATTTCATCTGGATCCACACCTATTAAGTAATTATGCAAAATGCAACATGCAAAAATAATTTCCTTTTGAGTTTCTACACCATAATGTGGCTCTGTCCCGCTTCCTATTATAGGGAATCGCTTCTTAAGTAATCCAAATGCTCGTTCAATTGCATTACGTAAAGATGCATGTCGAAGGTTAAATAATTCACATGCATTTCGTGGTGCATTTCTTGAATACTCTTTTAAATGGTATCGCTCTCCCCTATAAGGTGTAATAAGTCCACTTTTCAACATGAACCCCGCATCAACAAGGTAGTATTTTCCTATAGATAAGTAACTTTGTTACTATTTGAGGAACCAAAATAATATATATAATGCTAAGTAAATTTAATTTTTTAAAGTTACCTTCTGGAATTTTGAGCGGACATTGTCTAGTTAATGCATCTTTAATGATTCTTGAATCAGATGCTGTCCCTTCCCACCCAGGCAATACATATGTGAATTTCAAATCAAATGTGCATGCAGCCAATACATTTTGTGTTGGATAGTCTTTCCTTCCAGGATACTTAGGAGCATCTTTATTAGAAATTTTGACATGAATATGTGTTCCATCAATAGCACCGACACAATCCTAATATTGAACTTTAGAATTAATACTCAAGTAATCTTCATTAATATTATATGTTTACTTAAGTAGAAGTGTAGTCACCTTAAAATATGGATAGAATCTATTGCTGCTTTCTATTTCCAAAGGAATTTGTGATCCATCAGGTTGTTTCAGAAATTTCTCCTCCAACTCTTTTATAGCTTGTAAGACATTGTGAAAGTGACGACTTGTTGACTCCCCAGAACTACGAAAAAAGAAAGAAACTACAAGATTGGTAACATTGTGTCCTAACAAGTAAAGTGATTTTGCAACTTGCTCTTCAACCGTTACTCGCATTATGGGTCTAAGATCACCCTCTCTAACTAAAATATTACATAGGTTCATGAATGCTAAAGGGCACATTCTTATTATACTTTGACAAAGATCACTTGAAAGTAATTGTGTCAAAACTCTTTCTCTAACTTATTCTCCTTCAAGCCTCATTTCATGTGTCATA